>PVKA01004024.1:0-35301 GCA_004027165.1 Ctenomys sociabilis | reverse complement strand
ACACATGTGTAAATATCCTATTGTCTCCCTAGTGCAAGAACTCAAAATAAGAAATAAAAATTGAAAGGTATAACACAATTAAATGAAAAGCAAGAACTTAAGGATTAAACAACAAAGAGAGAAAGGAGAAAAGTTAAGAAATATGATAGGGGCCAAATGATACATTTATATAAACAAGATGGTTAAGGAAATGACCCTAAAAATTTCTATCAGGTTTTTGAAAATAGAAGTTAATGGGTAGACTTCTCACCCTAACTACCTCTATATGCTGGTATCTGTGAACTAAGCAACTACATTGAGGGCCACAATGTGTAATACTAAAACCATGCTTCTAAATGCATACTGCTTCTAATGTTACATCAATTATTGCAATATTCTCTTTATTTTTTAAATTGATTTTATTGAAATAAAAATATCAATAAACCAGTTTCAAAACAGGTTAGTAGGACAATTAGAATAATTAATACATTGCATATTATTGTCTTCATGGTTGTTATTCATAGTACAAGATGCAGACATGATATCTAAACACTATCAATACGAATCTTTCTATACTCTCTTTAAAGTATATATACATTAAAAATGGTAAAAAAATAAACAAAGGGCAAGGAAAAACAAAATGTAGAAGGATTGTCCACTACAATGTTGAACATGATTTGATTTCTAATTATCTGTGTAATTTTTTTACCTTCTATAAAGATTTACATTTTAGAACATCCATGTTTGTTGAAAAATAGCAGTTTCATTTTATGTCTAAGATATGTGATATTCAGACAGATAGTGATGTTAAGTTTAACTGCCTTTGTTATAGGATAATAATATCAGTGAGCTTCTCTTCTGGATGTTTAACAACTAAAGGCCACAGAGGAAAGTGATTGATGAGGTAGAGTGTGCCTAAGGAGAGTCACATGGAGAGAAAACATTCTCAGAGTCTTTCACAGAGAACAAATTGGTTAAGAAATGGCCGTGACTTATCCACATGGGTGACACTGACAAAGTACCTACAAACTGCAGTACAGGGTTTCAGGTTAAATCCTGAGGGGATTTGACTGACCTTATCAGATACAAAAGTTACATTTCTTGTTATACAGCTCTTGCACTTTTTTGGTCTTAACCATCCAGCAGAAAAGTATAAAAAGTAAAGCCATATTAATAGGCTGACCTGTAAAAAACTCAAGTCAATAATTTCAGATATTGACAGTCTTATGGAAAACCCACCATTATTATGGACTATATTGGGATATTTTGCTGAATTCATGCATCTATAGTATTTAAATGACAATGGAATGCCCTTCTCTGACAAAATTAACCAAAAAAAGTAGGACAGACCATTTTGTATCTGTATACTCAAAATTGGATAGATATACAGCTCCATTCTCTTAATTCAATGAATAAAGAGGTTTGTTCTAATAGTGTTTGGACAGGATATCATATCTGCATCTTGTACAATGAATAATCACTAAGACAACAATATGCAATATGTTAATTATTGAAGATGTGCTGGCAATTGGTTGTGAAACCGTCTCATTGCTATTCAGTTGTTTGTTGTTGTTGTTTTGGTGGAACCAGGGATTGAACTCAGACCCTTGCACCTACCACAGAAGCACTTATCCCAGTGAGCCATCTCTCTGGCCCTGCTATTTGATTCTCAATAAAATTATTAAAAACATTAAGTTTGTAGACCAAAAATTAGAAAGATAGATGGGGTAAAAAGATAGCCAGTATTTTGGCACTAGCTCTTCAAGTTTAATGAGTTCTCTGGACATAAGTGAACCTCTGCTGTGACATCCTGTAACTCAGTGTTGCCCCAAATTTTCTGATCAAGGAGATTATTGGCCCACAGCTGAAAGTGACTCATGATGTAGAGTGTCTGTAAGGACAGTCATCAAAAAAGAAGAAATTCTCTGAGGCTTTCACAGAGAACAAACTGGTCAAACAATGGCCTTGACTCATCTAAATGGCAGACACTGACAGAAAATCCACAAGGTGCTGTAGATGGTTCAGGGTAAATTCTGGGGGAATCTGACTGACCTTATCAGACAGGAAAAGATACATTTTTAGTTACATAGGTCTTGCTTTAACTTGTCTTAACCATCTAGCATAAAATCGTAACCACAAGGTATAAAAAGTAAAGCTGAAGTGTAAAAGGCTGAGTTCAACAACTTCTGACAATTGCCAGTTATGCTGATAACTCACTACTATTATTGATTATTGGATTATGTTGGGTTATTTTGCTGAATTCAAGTACATACAATATTTAGACTGACATCAAGTATAAAACGTTTCTTTAAAGACTTTTCTAACTGGAAACTTCTCTAACAGCAATTGAACACCCATCTCTGACAAAAACAAGACAAAAAAGGAGAATATAAATAAAGGACTGTTTTGTTTTAAGATACAACCACTTTCTCTTTGTTTAATGGGAAGAAAGATTTATATTAATATTGTTTAGACAAGGTATTGTGTCTGCATCTTGTCCTCTGAATAACTTCCATGAAGACAACAAATGCAATGTATTAATTATTGTAACTGTCATACAAACCTATTTTGAAACTGTTTCATTGTTATTTTATGTTTTTTTCTCCTTAAAAGGAATACAATTTTTTTTTTTAAAAGAAACAAGAAATTCTACGTTTTTTTCTATATTTTAGGGACGGGTCTACAGAGTGTTTAGCATCTCATTATTAGAGCAGATTCATACTGATTCTACTGTTTACAGCCTCCCGAATGCTAAGATTACAGGCATGGCCACCACGCCTGGTCTCAATCCCCTTCTCAGCATCCCCTTGAGGGTGGTATGGGCACAGCAGGCCTGGGGATCATAGGTCTGGGAATGGAACTGAGGCCCCTCCCCCTGCTTGCAGGTGTTTTAATCTGCTGAGCTATTTAGCTGACCCTAAGAAAGAATTTTTTTTTTTTTTTTTGAAGCAGGGATTGAACTCAGGCCCTTTTGCTTGCCAGGCAAGCAGTTATTCTACTGATCGATGCCCTCGGCCCCAAGAAAGAATTTGTAAACCAGTGGGCTTCTTAGTATTGTCTGCACAATTGAATCACCTTTGACATTCACATAATTATGGGTTAGGAAATTACACATTGATATTTTCAGTATATTGAATCTATACTGTGTTTTCTGCAGACTTTTAACAAGCTTCTTATGGCCAGAGAGATAGCTCAACAGCATATGCACCTGCTTGGCAAGTGCAAGGTGTTCAGTTCGATGCCTGGTACTGCAAAGGAAAAAAAAATATTTTTAGGAGATTCTATCTTTAAACTAGAGAATGTCTGACTTAGATTCTGGCCTCCATAAATACAGTCCAAAGGCCCACAATATCCCCATTTTCTGAAAACAGGGAGCTACTGCTGTTATGGTTTATGTTGAGAAGTCCCCCCAAAGCCTTTTATGATCATGGGGCTTTTTCAGATGTGGCTGAATCTGGAGTGTGTGGTGCTGGAATTAAGGGTGCATGATTAGTAAATCAGTCTACTGATTGGTTTGTAGTTCTGGCTAGGATTCCCTGTGTTTGGGAAGCCTGCAAACAACATGAGGGACAGAAAGAGGTTTGTTTCCTCTATGTTGCTGCTTTTGCCATCTTTGGCTGCATGTGCTCTTTCTCCTGTGAGATACCCCTCTGCCCAGTCTCCCTGTCTCAGAGACTGTGGGTTATGGACTAAAACCACCTCAAGCTGTGAGGTAAATAAACCTTTACCCCCTTTAACTTTGAGTGTCTAGGTATTTTGTTTTTGCATCAAGAGTAAAGTAACTAAGACACTTCTACAGGTTAATTATATGCATGTTACCTTTTCAGAATTGGTTTTGTTGATCACACTCCAGTTATCTGTGGATCTTACAGTAAGCACACTTCTTTACTCCACCCTATGAAGTCAAGATTATGTAGTATAGGGGGAGGCCTTGCTATCATTTTTAAACTGCTCCAAAGCACAAATTAGTTTTGAGAGCCACAGGTATAGAAAGTTGTTACTTATGAAGCCAAGATTCAGACTCCATGAATTTTCTTTTTCAGTTAATTGATTATAATACCATTGAATTATAAATACATGGAGAATAAAATTTTTTCCTTTAGCAAGATAAGAGTGTGCTTATGAGAATATAGAAATATTTTAAGTGAATGAAACTTTTGATTTGTTTAGAAAGGTTTGTACAAGTTTGAAGAAAGTCTATTTCACAAGGTCTTTTGGAAAGCAGTTTCAATATACAGTACATAAACATATAAATGTACAATAATATGCTAGGTGTTGAGGTAAACATTTCAGGCATCTCCTCTTTTCCTCTCTGAAGTGATATGAATAGTTACCTTGGTTTGAGGGACTTGGTGGTGACAAGGCAATGTGAACTCTTGCCATACTCAATTTGTAAGGGCAGAGTTTCAAGTTGGAATAATTGCTTATTCCATTCCATAGATGGGAGGCTGACGGCTTCATTACCAGCTGGATGAGCCAGGGCATGAGCAATTTCAGACAATGTGAACCATGCCCCTTTATACTACCTGTGGGCACTAGTTCTAAAATCCACTCATTCTCTTTCCCAAGAGACCTCAGAACATTTTGTTTGCTGAAAGGTGCTCCTAAAAGGGTAAGAGATGTAGAAATACATCTGGACCTTTTTCTCACGTCATTCTACAATTGCATTTTTAAGTTGTGATAACAACTAGACTCACATTAGGATTTAGTCCTTTGGTTTACTCCATTAATATATTTTTTACCCAATTTAATCACACTTCTAAGTAAAAAAGAAAAGATTATTGTAATCAGTTATTAAATAATTCATATATTAGTACATTTAGGCCTGTCAGTACAATTAAGAAGATTTAACTCTCAATTTACTACAGTTCTGAATATATCCATAGAAGAGTTCATAGTCTGGAGGAGTAATTGCTTTAAAAAGCATTTGTTTTTAGAACTTTGTGTAGTTGTTCTGAATTATTATGAGATCAACTTTGATTCACTTTAAATTATTTATACTACACTAAATGTACTATTTAAATAACCAAATGTCATTTGAAATCGATGATAGTTGTATTTGGAGTTAGAGGAGACATTGTTTGCAAAAGCCAATTTGAGAAATATTAGTGAATTATTAAGCACAATTTTAAACCAAAAACAGTCACATACCACATTAGAAGTAATTTCCAGTACATGAAAGCAATGATGGAAATATGGTCAGAATTAAATTAAAATAAATATACTTTATATCTTTACTGGTTTATTATTTTTCTTGCTGTCTGATCTAACAATATTTATTCTTATAAATAAGTATATATATATATATATATATATATAATAGGTTATCAATTATAAACAAATTCAGAATTCATAAACCTACCTTCAAGACTAGGAGGATAACATTCTTACCTAATCTGTGTCTATGGGAGGGTTCTCATTCCTCAACCTTATCCTTTTCAGAAACTGGGTTTTTAATTTCTCATATTTGTTTTACTTAGGTGAAACAAAATTTACATAGTACATAGTTTACTTTTAAAACCTACAACTCAATAGTTTCTAGTACATTTTACTATCTCTAAGGTAACTTTTGAATATTCTAGAATTCAAAAGAAACTCTGTAGCAATTTGCAATCTTTCCCCTTCCTTATTTCCCCTCTTGTAGCCCTATGAAACCAACCATTAGTCTACTTTCACTCTTCATAGATTTTGCTATTTTGGATATATTAAATAAATGGAATCACACAACATAGTGACTCAATTTTAGCTTAGTGTATTGTTTTCACAGTTAGCCTACTTTTTAAAATGTATTTAGTACAAGGTCTACAGAGTCTCACTACAGTGATCCTTCTGTTTCCAGGCTCTGAGGCACTGACATAATAGGTGTGTGCCACCACACCCAGCCTCAATAGGCATCTCAGAGCACCCTGAGGTCGGGGTCAGCACCGCATGCCCAGGATCCAACTGGTCCCTGAGTCTGCCTAAGCAGACTCTTTAATCTGCTAAACTATCTGGTAGTCCCTGTTAGCCTACTTTGAAGGCTGTGTCACTACTTCACTTGTATAACCATATAATATTGTATTGTGTGGGTTTATCATCTTTTGTCTATCCAGGCAACAGCTGATATTTATGTTTTTACCCATTGCGTATTATGAATGTTATAAATATTTGTGTGCAAGTTTCCAAGGGAACATACCTTCCTATTTTTCTTGAGAATATGACTAGGAATGAAATGGCTGGGTCAAATAATAGCTTTTTATTCACTCAGTTGAAGAACATGTAGGCTATTTTCGAGGACCACTTTTCTTGTCCAAGTAGTGTAAGAAGCCTTCAACTTCTGTGCAGGCACACAAACATCTGGTATTTTCTGACTTCTGATTTTTGCTATGCGTGAAGTGGTATCTCACTGAAGCTTTTGTTTTCATTTACCTGATGGATAATGATGTGGACTAATTTTTGTTTGGGCTCATTGGCTGCTTATGTCTGGGTTTTGATTTAATTTTCTAGTCATCCACTTCACCCATCTTTAACTGAGTTAATTTTTTTCATTTTAAGAATTTTTATACATTTAGGTATAAATTCTTTTTCATTCCATGAGTCATCTCTATAATGATTACATCTATTGAAATTTAGAGTGCTGGTGTTGTTTAATTTTTCATTCATTTAGTGGTTGGCTGAATTAATTGAGTGAAGTCTCCATCAACCCACGGTAAGCTTGTGATGTTGCTGTCTAGGGACACAGAGGGTTGGGTGTACCCACACTCTATAACACTGCTATTTTAGAGTGGTTTCTTTTGCCTCCTTTCTTAATAACACTTAGTTGGCTCTCAGGACCAGTCACTGCCTATTTCTCATTATTTCAATAATTCTATGGGATATAATTGACTTTGAACTCTATTCCAACAAAACTCAACTTACTTTGAAAGAATAGTATCTGAGAATGCTCCTTGATGTAGTCATTTGATCTGGACAGTTCTCTCTCTATTGATTTATTTCTCCACTTCTTTCTTATGACCAGCCAATCACTTATTTTCTCTCTTGATTCTACAATGAGTTGATTCTCAGCACAACCTTATGTGCTGAGAACACTTCCAAACTTTGAAATTTTCTTCTGCTTTACTGTTACAAATGAGATGTAAAATTGTTGAAGCCAGATTTTTCAATCTTAAATTAGTTTTATTGTGTCAAAAAATTTGGATTCCTTGGGGTTGCACTTTCTCTGGAAACATCTTTATGATTTTCTCATAATTAAATCACAATACCCAAAAGTCAGAAATGTGAAGAAGGAAAAGTTTATTTTGACTTATGGTTTGTACAGGTTTATACTCATAACTGGATGGCTACAAAGTAGAGTGGTATAACAAATAATTGCTCATGGGATGGAAGATATGAAGAAGCCAGAAAGACAGAGAGAGAGAGAGAGAGAGAGAGAGAGAGAGAGAGACAGCAGACAGACAGAGACAGAGAGAAACACGCACACACAAATATATATATATATATATATATATATATATATATAGAGAGAGAGAGAGAGAGAGAGAGAGAGAGAGAGAGAGAGGAAAGAGAAGAAGAAGAGGAGAAGGAAGAAGAAGAAGAGGAGGAGGAGGAAAAAGAAGAGGAAGAGGAGAAGGAGGGAGGGAGAGAAGAGGCAGAGAGATTGAGACAGATAGAGCAAGGAAGAGGTACAGAGATAGATACTTCCAGGCCATGCCCCCAGAGCCCCACCTTCTCTTACCAGGTTTTACTTTTTCCAGAATCATATTTGGTTACGCAGTAATCAGAAGATCAATCCACCGATGTGTACTCCAGCCAGGATAGTCCAATCACCTCCACAAAGACATACCCATGGGCACATGAAGCTTTGAGAAGACCTGATGTGAACTGTAATTGGTGGCTTTAGAAAAGATCATTCTGCTTTGTCTTTTTCATGTTCTAGGGTAGGGACTCATGGTCCCCTCCTCCATCCTCACAACCCACGGTGCAGTCTGTCACTGCTTCCTTCATTGATTTTTTTTCTTTGCCAGAGCTACCTGAACACTTAAAGGAGGAAGGGCCATAATTGTTTGGGTCCAAGTCAGGGTGGTGTGGGAGAGGGGAACTGCAGAGGAGAAACAGTCCATGGCAGGACAGAGAGGAGGCAGCATGCAACAAGCCACACCACAGGCTTCCCTTTCCCAGTTATCTCATGCAGACCTGTCTTCTAGCAGCGCCACTCACACCTTGGTTGGACCTTCCCATTATCCACAGACAGAATTATGGAAATCCAACTAGTGGCCTAACACAGTGCCACATACTCTTAAATTCCAATATTTTAGTCTTAATGCACATGCAGACTAGGGACAGCTACTTCTGAAAGCCCTAACTCTGAGCACATGCATGTGGCTGTGAGGGATGCCCTAAGACATGAGCCACTACAGTAACATATATTCATTTTTATCATTTAAAAATTTATGATCTATGTGTGCATCCATATGCATATATATGTATGTTATACATTTATATTTCATAGAGTTAATGCATACTATAGTTCATTATACACACCACATTTAAGATACTACACATTATATACTGTAAGAAACATACAGTCAATCTCTGTTTTTTATAAAATAGTGAAGTTTCCCATCTTGAATTTTTAACATACTAAATCTGTGTTATCTCATTCTGTTTTTTTAAATTAGGGTTTACTTTATTCCTAGAGGAAATCTTTAAATGTGTTCATGAAAGCTCCGATAACTCTCAGACAAATTGGATAATCAGTCACATCAGTTCCTAACTGTTTAGAATACACATGGAAAGGTCACATGTCCAGTATACACCCATGTTTTAGGAAGGCTTTATATCTGAAGTACAAATAATTTTAAAAATTGGTTTATACATGTTTAAATATAACATTGAAGACATAAGCACCGTTATGTCAAAATTCAGTATAATCACATATTTCTACTAGTATAAAGTATTTTTAAGAATGTATGTTGGCATTTAAGGCCCATCCACAGGAAAATCTTTAAAGTAAACATATTGTGGTCTGGGGAAATAGCTCAGTAATATAAGTGCCCCTGAGTAAACACAAGTACCTTGGTTCAATCCCTGGTACAACATATCCTGTTGGCCCCAAAGTGAACAGGTCCCAGAAACTGTGCATGATGATGCATGCTTACAATCCCAGCACTGGGGAGGCTGAGACAGGAGGATCACTAGGATCCTGCATAGCAAGACCTGGTATCAAATAAATAAACAAGAATTATGTATATATAATTTTTTTTCTTTGCCAAACCAAGGATTGAACTCAGGCCCTTGTGCTTGCCTGGGAAGCACTTTTTCTACTGAGCCATCTCCCTAGTCCTTAAGAATTAAATATATCAAAAAGTAAACATATTGTAATACTTCATCTTACCAGGAAACTTTAGTGAAAAATAATACATTTTTGGAAAAAAGTAATATAAAAATAATAAGATTAAAAACTAAAGTTCTATTTTAATTCTCAAAAGAGACTTCATAGTGCAAAGAGAAGATGTAATTATAGCAATGTTAGAAATAAGTTATAAAACATCTTTTAATAAAACTCTAAGATTGCTTTGAATTTGACTACATTTTCTTTTTGTCATTTTTGTAAATCATGTTGCTTGCTAAATCTATGCAAATAAGTTATTGTCTATATAATGTCATACTCCTTTGGATTCTACATTAATAGCTAATTTTTTTCACTGCATGTTTTATATGAATTCTACAATGTTAACAAAAATACTACCATCAAATGGAAAAATGTAATAATAAAATTTTGCATGACTCCTAGGAATGGAATGTATTGAAAATTTTTGAGTTACTCCCTCTCTCTATCTCTGTCTGTGTCTCTCTCTTTCTGTCCAAATATATATCTGTAAAACAATTGAAGGAAAGAAAGACATCTAACAAAGCATAGTTTACATTTTTATTGCTTTGAGTTAATATTTAGGTCTTAGTTAAAGATTAAAATTGAAGTGAAATTTACTTTTCTGGAATTTAGAAATTAAACAGATATGACTCTTATAAACAAGCTTGTATTTATGATCTCTTAAAGTTAATTATAAATGAATCAATGAAAGGCATCCTAATGAGTTGCTATCCATCAGATCTTGTCACATTCTGTCAAAATTGGTTTACTCATGGTGAATGAAATTCATTAATTAAACTAATTTTAATACCTTCTATTCTCTGTATAGGGCATGTATTAAATTATAAAGTTTCCTTCCTGATATCTAGGACACAAGAGACATGCTACCATTTCTCACAACAGTCTTGAAGAGTTGTTTAGGGTATTGCAATATACATAAAAATCATGGACCACACTATGTTACATATTGTGTGTATCACATCTTTCAAATAATTTTAAGGAGTTTATATTGTTAGGCAATTTTGCAGAAAAACAGAAGAGAATTTTAGTCAATTTTTTGAAATTAGATTATATTTGAGAAAAACATAAATCCATACCTGTCAATTGCAAACTCTGTGCCCCATTCTAAACTATTTTCAGCACAAAAAAGAAATTGGAATAAAATTCTTAAGATTATTGTACAGGCTTCTAGGACACCTCTGCATTTTTGGATGGGATGGGCTTACTATAGAAACCAGTATTCCATTATTCATTCTAGCCTGGCATAGCAGCTCCTGACACCCCAATCCTACCTGTCAAATCTTGGTTCTCTAGTTACAAAGAGAGGTGAGATAACAAAGGTTTCATGTGTCCTCATCTCTTACTAACTCCACAGAACTGGAAAAAGGCTTGGCACACTGGGTGCTGATTGTTCTATCTCTTGCTAGAAAAGTGACATGTGTCATTTATCCTTACAGTTCTGTGGCTAAGAAAAGGAAGTTATATAATCATGCATAATTTCACAGATAGGGTAAGTCTATCCTATCTGTTAACTGCAAAGAGGAGCAAAAAATATTTGATCTAAGCATGAAAGTTTACTTTTATTTATCTCCTATTCAGTCAGCATTTCCATTAGGTAAAATATTTTCAGCAGCATCAAGTAAGAAAAAGGCCAACTTATTCCATTCATTCTCAATATTCATGATTCCATACAACAGAAAGTAGCCTAAATATCAGGCTCAACATAGGACTTTTTTGATACACAAGCTTCCCAAGTCAAAAGGTAATCCTCTGGCCCAGAATAGCTAACATACAGTGGCTAACAGGAATAATTGACAGTATTATTTCTGAAATGAGTCATAGTTCTGGGTCTGGCATTCTGAAATCCTTCTTGGCAGAAGCCAGGTCTCCTATTTAGCAGAAGGCAGTGTTTCTTAATTAGATCTGAATTCTACGTCACTGCAGTGATTTCCAGTCCCTTAGGTGTGGCTTATCAAAGCTTTATTTTGTTTCTTCCTTCTGGACAGTATCACATCTGAATTTTGGCAGCTTTTCCAATTGGTTCTTGCCTCTAATATATTGGAGATCTATGAGTCATTTGAATGCTAAAGAGCCACAGACTTTTTGAGTGAAAGACCATTATCTAAAAGCATGAATGATTCAAACACTGAGTAGATTTTCTGTCCACTTAGTTCTCATTGGTTCAGTGAAGCACAGTAGTCTGGGTTCTTACATTAGTGTAGCACTTTTCTGCTTTCTGGTCTCCATGTTTCATAGTCATTCCTTCATTGGGTTATTTGAGTTACTCTAACTTTTCTGTAATTATCCTTTTTAATCATGTTGCCCAATTGCAATGAGTTACTAGGCAGTGCAAACTTAGCAGTGTACTGAGATGTCTTAATGCATTCGGGGTTATAACAGTTGTTATCAATTGTCACATACTTCATTTTCCCTTAGTGGCGTAAAACAGCACATGTGGATTATCTGACAATTTCTGTTCTGGTCAGAGATAAGTTTAGCAAGGTCATCTGAATTAGATTTTCTTACAATGTGGTGACTGTATTGATTGTGTTTATAGTTGATGCACAGAAATCATTTGACTGTCTTACTAGAAAAGACCTAGTATTTATAAGTAAATATTTGCTTAGGTCAAATATTTTTTGCTCCTCTTTGCAGTTAACAGATAGGATAGACTTACCCTATCTGTGAAATTATGCATGATCTCAGCCATGTACATAATGCATGGAAGGACTTCGCTTCTCAAGAGATTTGGAAGTGGGGCTGGGGAGATGACTCAGTGGAATAAATGCTTCCCTGGCAAGTGCAAGGGCCTGAGTTCAATCCCCTGATTCCTCCGAAGAAAGAAAAAAAAAAAAAGAGATTTGAAAGAAAGGTTTTATTTCCCTGTTTACTCTTGCCTGACAGAGGTTACCTTCAATGTTCTTGCTATCTGGGCATGTCCAACATAGTGGCTTTCCTCATGCAAAAGAGACAGACAGAAACTGGAAGCAAGGTGGGACTCATTATCTTGTGTAACTAATCAAACTAGTAGTACCTTATCATCTTTGTCACTCTTTAGCTGCAAGTGTCCAGCTCTCCCAACACTCAGGCAAGATAGTTCCATAGGATATGGTACCAAAGGACAGAGATTGCTTTTGTTCATTTTGTGACTTTCCAGACAGCTACAAATCAGATTGTGTGAAAGCCTAGAATTTAATTTGTACTTTGCCTTTGTTTCTCTTACATGGCTTCTCAAGTTAATCTCTGATGAGTAAAGTTGAAAATATATTATGTTTTAAAAATTTTGAATTCTTGCTTTCAGGATTCAATTATTCATTTGTGGTCTCCAGAAAATGGACCAGTTGCCTGTTGTGATGAATATTATTTGTGTAGCATCTTGAAGTTCAGGCAGCTACAAGTAACGCATGCTACTAGTGATGTAATCTCATTCCTTAGGCTGCTGTCTCCTAGAAGGTCAGGGGTAAGAGGTAGTAAGTGGAATGTTGCCACCCTTCTTCAATGCAGTCTGAAACTGTCACCGTATCCTCTACTATTTCCCACAAAGCAGGATACAAACCTGGATGCTGATCCCATACTCTGCTTGGGTAGTGTGAGGTAAGCTCCATTCATTCTATATGGGCATAATCATTCTGGAGCTCTATGTCCCAACCCCATTTTCCAAAACCATGAAGGTCTAAGTAGTGAAAGAACTCAGACTAAAAACCACACAAGAACCGCTTTCCTGTATGACTCCAATCTTTAATCACAGGCAGGAAATCTTTTTTCTTTAAATTTTGAAAATTAATTAATTAATTTGGCACTGTGCAGCTCAGACTCATAATGATCCTTCTGTCTCAGCCTCTCCAGAGTTGGGATTACAGAAATGCGCCACCATGCCCAGTTTTAGTGGCCAGCATGGCCCACCAAGTGTTCCAGTGCTGGTGTGGCCTATGATACCAGAGATCAAACCTGGGTCCTTTCATTTGCCAGGCAGGTGCTTAGACCACTCATCTGTCTCCCAGATCCCAGAAGCAGAAAAATCTTGTTTCAGTTAACAAGCTGTCTTCTTATTCTGAAGTATATATATTTAGGCATTAAATTTCACTTTTGAGATTTAGTGTTTCTTTCTATTAAAAATTCATTCAAAGATGTATTTTTGCTTTCAAAAGTTAGGATTCTAAATTATTTTTATTTTGCTTTGAAACCTTTTCCTAGATGAGCATAACCCACTCTAGCTGTGGACAAGTGAAAGAAAGAAGAAACTTTTAAAAGAATTTCTTAGTACAGAAAAATATGTAGATATATTAGAAATATATCATTTTATAAGATTTTTAAAATAATTTTCCTTGTTTGCTTTTTATTCCATACTTTTGATTTATAGATCATATTTTATATGCCTTTGATTTTTGTAGAGTTTTTGGAATAATATATTTTATTATTCATTTTTCCAATTGTTATCTTTAGAATTTTCAAAAGCATTTAGAGTTTTCCTTTGGCTTTTCTTTTTTTTGGCAGAACTGGGGATAGAACTCAGACACTTGTGCTTGCCAGGGAAGCATTTATTCTACTGAGTCATCTCCCAGGCCCTTCTTTGCCTTTTACCTTAACCACTGGGAGTCATTTTTAATATTCTGGATCCTGTTTAATATCTTTAACATTTAAGGTAGGTCTTTTCTTAATACCTCCTTTCTTGTCGTCATTCTGTGAGATTGAAACTCTTAATTCAAAAAGGAGTAACAGTGTAATCCTTAGACAATATTACAATCAGTGGTCTTTCTTTTGTGTCTTACAGCAGGGCAGTTTTTGAAGTACCCTCTTGATAGCTTTTGTTTAGTTTTAGCTCTGTTTCCTGTTTCCCTCTTTCTTCACCTCTTCGTTGATTTCAGGATTCCCTCCTTCATATTCACATTTGAATACAGTGAGATAAATGTTGCTGGGTTAAATATTTGTCACAGTTCAGAGTGATTGTCTTTGGCCCTAGTGTTAATGCTTCAGTGTATACTTGGAAAACAATTTGATATGTTCAATCCCAAGGCCAAGTCTGTGTTGGTAATTTTGTGATTGCTTACCTCTTCTACACACTGTCGCTTGCTCAGAGTCACAAAACCACATTCACATGAAAAATTCTATACTTTTCCTATTCCACTTCAATATTTTTGAAAACTGCCATGCCACTTTTACTATCTGTAAATTATTCTTCATAATTTATATAATCTAATGAAAAAAGTAGTGTGAGCATGGGGGAATATGACACATGCACATGTTGAGTTTGTACTTTTTTTTTTTGAGACAGGGTCTCACTATGCAGTTCAGGCTGGCCTTAAGCTCACTTTGTAGCTCAGGCTGGTCTCGAACTCACAACAATCCTTCTGCCAAAGTCTCCCAAGTGCTGGGATTACTGAGTTTGTACTTTTGTGTGGAAATAAAAAACTAGAACTGAGAAGGATTGCAGACCACATTTTCAGTCTATATAGTTTCTGGGGCAGGGACCAGGTGAGAGGTGACATCATGTCTTCCAACATTATTTCCTGGTTGATGTACAGTGGTTTCAATTTATGAAGTTCAGTAGATCATAGATTAATAGACTTTCAGTTTGAATAGTTTCTCTTTTTCTCCTTTCAATCAGATTTCATCAGCCTTATAATTTATTTTTCAGTACTGACAAGATTTTGGCTTGTCTGTCAGCATTAAATTTTATGTTATTGATATTCTTAATCCATTTTGTGACTTCCTGGTTATTTGATAAGAAAGTTGAAGAAGCTAATATCAAATGCTGCTGGTCTGAGGCTGTTTAGCCTACTTTCCTGTATTTATCATTATACCATTATATTTAAAATTATGCTGTATTTTGTTACTTTCAATTTTACATAATTCTGATCAAGTCTATATGAATGAAAGCATATACAAATAATCTGAATTGCTTTCCTAACAGGAATTAGAAATTCACCAAAAGTTCTACCTAATGACTTTTGATAACAACAGTGTTGCCACCGCTCACCCAGTGTTCAAATAAAATAAGAGTAATTCTACCTTTTTGCACTACTAAGACTTGATTCAAAGATCAGTTGTAATGTACTTTTAGGAAATCATGAATAGCCAGTGGTCAATAAAAATACCAATTTAGTTGAAATTACAAATGTCTAATATTTATTAGACTTCTCTGTGGCACAAAGTACAAATATTATTAAAACTCATTTAATATTTTATTATCATGAAAAGAAATTTCTCAAAGAGAGGTGCATTCTAACAGGCATAAGGTTTAAGCATACATCTGAATCATATCTAAGGTTTGATAAATTAAATAAAAATATAACTTAATTGTAACCAGAGCATGTAGATATTTTGTTTTTACGCTGCTGCCATATCTTCTTAAGGCACTAAATATTTATTTCTATCACTGTTTCTACAATAAAGAATCCACAATTGTATGTATTTTATTTAAAGTGAACAGGTGATAGACATGCAATATAAAAATTACAGGAATAATATCTTTAGCATTTCAACTTATTTATCCCTGAAGAATTTGACTACATTAGAGACTTTCCCTGATTTATTTTCTATCTACTGTTTCAAAATATGTACAATAAACTATTTTTTAAATATAAGTTCATGGAAAACATAGGGTCACACAGGGTCTTTTTTAAAACCCTGTAAGTCATTAAATTAATTATTTATAACTAGTGAATGACTAAAAGTGTAATGACCAGGTAATAGAAATGTTAGAATTTGTGTTTAGAATGTGACAGTATCTTTTTCCTTTCCATTTTCTTTCTTTCACTTTAAAATTTTGCATTTTTGATATAGATGGTTATTTCTACAAAGGAGGATCTTTTTAAAATATACCCACTAATAGACTGTTGAAGGCATTTTATACTCAAGTATATGATGGGTTAATGTGTAAGAAGTCCAACATAGTTTCACCAAAAATAAATCTATGGATAAAGAAAGGATCCAGTGACAAAGCATGATTAAAAGAGTAGGTCTATCCCATGCTTTTCTTTTTCTTTTCTTTTTCTGAATTTAGGACAGGGTGTACAGGGTCTCACTACACAGATCAGACTCGTAGTGATTCTCCTGTCTTCAGCCTCTCAAGTGCTGGGATTACAGGCACGTACCACCACGCCCACCCTGGCCCCTGTGCTCTGCTTAAGCAGGTGCTTTAGTCTGCTGAGCTCTCAGGCCAGCCCTAGCCCATGATTTCTAATGCCTTTACTTTTATATCTCCATGTTATCACACAATCTTATTTCTTTGAATATATATTTGATCTGCTTAAATTTGATCTGTTTCACTTGCTCCTCAGCTCATTTCATCTAAGAAGTTTAGTATCATTCTTGTTCCTATCAATAATTTCATGATATTTACTCTGTATGGTAAATAAGGATTAAGAATTAAGTTCCTAAATGTACCAATATTTTTCTGGGTCTGTAACTTTCTCCTTTTCTTTCCTTTCCTTTCCTTCTTTTTGCCTTTCCATTTTCTTTCTTTCTTTCTTTCTTTCTTTCTTTCTTTCTTTCTTTCTTTCTTTCTTTCTTTCTTTCTTTCTTCCTTCCTTCCTTCCTTCCTTCCTTCCTTCCTTCCTTCCTTCCTTCCTTCCTTTCTTTCTTTCTTTCTTTCTTTCTTTCTTTCTTTCTTTCTTTCTTTCTTTCTTTCTTTCTTTCTTTCTTTCTCTCTCTTTCTCTTCCTTCCTTCCTTCCTTCCTTCCTTCCTTCCTTCCTTCCTTCCTTCCTTCCTTCCTTCCTTCCTTCCTTTCTTTCTTTTGCTCACTTTCTCACTTTCTTTTGTTCTTTCTGTACTAAGGATCAAATGCAGAACCTTGTGCTTACCAGGAAGGCGCTTATGCTGCTAGGTTATATCCCCAGCCTCTAAACTTCTTGAAATCAGAAATTCTTCAGATGGTTTTGCATTTCTTAACATCAAGCTTTCTTTTGAGTGTATTAGATTAAATGAGTTACTTAGTAATTTATCTTCCTTAAGTATACTAAACTTAACATAAATTGCAAATTCATACTGTCTTTCTCAAGTGGAAATGATTTTTCTATTAAAAGAAAGTTAATAGTACAGATCTTGTCTCTCTTAACTTTCTTTGCTTTTAGTGCTATGGTCATCCACTAGGTAAATAATTATTGAATCTTTGATATAATTCAGCTACATAAAAACCTGTAAATATAATATCATGTATGCACCTTGTACAATACCAAAACGTTATGAAAACAGTTTGCAATGTATTATTTCATCGACTCTGTATGGCTGTAGTGTTTTGAAACTGTCTGATTGACATTTGTATTTCAATAAAATAAAAATAAATGGAAAAAAAATAAAAGAAAGTTAAACCATAGACTATTATCAATTTAAAATCCAAGAAGTTCTAATTTTTTAAAATATATTTGATTGTTACAGGGTCTCACTATGTAGCTCTGACTCAGAGTGATCCTTTTTTAGCCTCCCCATAGCTGGGATTACAGGCATACACCACTATGCCATGATTTTGTGGACTGCTCAGCCTGCCCCTGGGGGGGGGGCAGGTGTGGCATGTGGTGCCAGGGACTGAACTACAGTTCTTGTGTTTGCCGAAGCTTGTGTACGCAGGTTCTTGAGTCCACTGAGCTATCTTGCCAACCTACAAAGTTATAGTTTTAAAATGTCATACTCTAAGTAGAGCTCCAATTTGAATTAGTGTAAAAATTAGTATTGGATCAAGTTTTATTTTCTTCATTATGAATGTGTGTACATAAGACAAATGCCTCTTAGAATATTTTTTGATTAAGGATAATATAAATTATGTGAGATAGAATCTTATAGAAAAATGAATTTCCAATTTTACACTGAATCTAGTTCATCATAATTTGCTTAACATAGACACTGTAAAGCTTTTATGAAAGGTTCTCTATGTCTTTATTTTACTACACGTGATAGCCAATGGGTGGACAATTTCTACCACCCTCTTGACTTTACTCAGAGAAGCATAACACAGACTGAGTCCTTAGGGCCAATGATCCGTTTCTACCTGTTTCATGGCTTCATTTTCCTTATTTATTAAAATGTCTCCTACAAAACATAATGATATTTAATAACCTTTGAATATTTAACACAGCTCAACTATACTTTAAGCCATTTATTCAGTAAACATTTTTACGATAGATAAATGCACATAAAACATGTTTTATTATCTTAAGCATTTTAAAGTGTATTATACAATGATATCAAATACATTTATGAAACTAGGCACCATTCTGTCCATTCCTCACCATAACAGTTTTTAATCCTGTAGCACAGAATTTATACACCTGGCAAGCTGTCACTCCATCCTTACATCTTCCAAATCATGGACACCACCTCTTCACTCTCTGTCACATAGCAGTTTGTAGGGTATTTATGTTTTAAAATATAATTATTGGTTGGCTTCTTGATGATAGCCTTTCTTTCTAGGGTGAGAAGGAATTTCTCTTTGAATTTGTCCATCTTGAATGATCAATATTAGTAAACTTTTTTTTAGTTTTTCATCAGAGAAATGTTTATTCATCTCAGATGACCATTTTTTGATTGGGTCTTTGAATTTTAGGGGCCTGATTTTTTAAAAATTCTTTATATGCTCTATCTAGAAATTCTCTGTCTGAGGGATAGCTAGGTAAAATTACTTCCCAATTCACTGGTATTTTTTTTTACTCTATTGGTGATTTCTTTTGATGACCAGAGACTTTTCAATAAGATGAGACCTTTTTGAAGTATTTCCCATGCAGTTTAGTTTTGATTCATAAGCTCTCTACTTTCTACCTACTTTCTCCTCAAGTATATTAAGAGTTACTGTTTTGGTGTTTAGATCTTTGATCCATTTTGACTTTAGTTTAGTGCATCCTGGTAGACACAGTGGGAATGTTCACTGATATAACTGCTATGGAAATCAATGTGGAAAGTCCTCAAAAAACTAGGATTAGAGGTCCTATTCAACCCAACTGTTACATTCCTGGGTTTGTAAAAGAAGAACTGAAAACATCGTATTATAGTAATCTATGTGCACCCATGTTTATAGCAGCACTAGCTGTCCTACCTAAATCTTGGAAACAACCCAAATGCTCATTAACTTGGGAATGGATACAAAGATGTGGTGTTTTTATAAAATGGAGTACATCTCAGCTACAAAAATTTCTGAACTCCTGGCTTCTATAGGTAAACAGATGCAACTAGAGGCCATACTTATAAGTGAAATAAATCAGAGACACATGTATACATATCGTATTGTCTCCCTAGTGTGAGAACCTCAAAGAGTATATGCAATCTGAAAGGCACAAAGGACACTATGATGGGGAAAGAAACTGCTCAAGATAGAAAGAAAGAGAAAATACATACGCATATGCACAAGATAGCTGGGACAATTGCGTTGTTGATTTCTTCTTTTCTATTAAAAGGAACAGTTAATGTTTAAATTTCATTTTATTCTTTTCAATTTTTTGACCAATTTTGCATGCCCAAACCTGTTAATCTGAACAAGTAATCTGAATATAACAACCATTGTTGAATTATCATTGTGTTCAGTGAAATTTTGTATCTTTTCTAATTTTTTATTATTTTCATTCTCTTTTTGCAATGTATTAATTTATCAAATCCATCTTCTCAAGGTATCCTAAAACTGTCTCATTGATATTTGTACTTCAATAGAACAAAATTAAATAAATAATTAAGTAAATTAGAAAAAAAAAAGAATCACAGAAAAAAAAATGTAGTTAAATTTGTAGGCTAGCATGCAGTCTAAGTTTAGTTGCTGTACTGTGCTAAGTCCCTTACTTATCTCCCACATTATTCTACTCATTATTGGGAATATGGTAGTGAAGCTTTCGCGTGCTAGCAGAGGGCCAAGGTTCTTTTGTTCAGACACAAGAATGTCATGAAAAGGCGAAGTGCAGTGTTGACTCTCCAAACATTGGGCACCACCAGCAGCACCCTGCTCTTATTGCCACGACACTGAGCTTCCGTTGGTGGCAGTGCTCAGCAGCTACTGTGACACTATTCAGTTATTTCCAGTGGCTCTCAGTGTTCCTCAGCAGCTGGGCTGACTAAGTACTTGCCTGCCAGCTCTCTGCAGCCCTTTGACACCTCTCCTCAGGCCCTTGCTGTCCCCTGCTTTCAACTCTGGTGATTTGTTGAAATCTCTAGTAATTCTCTGGCTGCTCAGCATTCCAAGTGCAAGCAGCTTGGTGGGGTTTACAGCTCTTAGTATAACCAGACCAACACACTTTACTGGAGATACAAAACATGAATAAGCAACAAAACCATCCAAATCATGCTTTATGGTGGCATATGCTACAGCACAGAGGTGAAGTGCACAGCGTGGAGGGTCCCAGCTGGGCTAGTGGGATTAGGAGGAGTGTAGCATATGGAGACACACTGGCAGGCCATGCGTGTGTGCTCTGCTGCCTACCAGTCAGACTTTCTGTACCGTCATGTCAATCTGCACAGGCGCACTTGGCTCACCTAGCCAAAGGTGGCAATGTCCCTTCCCACTATCAAGAATGGAGACAAGTGACAGGGCTGTAAGGCTGGCAGGGACATCTGGAACATCTGAGGGGTAGAGTTATCTTGACTAGCCATGGGTGACATGATAATATCCTAAGTGGTCGTGATCACAGCAGCGACCTCTGGAGCACAAGTGGAGTGTTCCACTATACCATGATTGCGGGCCCCACAGGTGGGGGTGATGTTAGTCCTCTGTTGCTGTCACAGTGAGAGCTGGACCAGGCCAGTGAGAGTCCTAGCAAAGTCCTGATTGACAGACCCTGCAGTATTTGCAGACACTAATGTTGCTCTGTAGTAACTCCAGGAGTGGCAGCAGTGATGATCATAATCCAGCTGGACCTAGAGACCACAGGGATAAAGCAGCAGCCCCCCGTCCAGCTGCACTCTCTGCCCAGCCTTGGGCATCTGCTTCTCTGGTTGGGCTCCTGATACTGGGGGAAAAGTTCAGAACTGTCGTTAGTGGAACCATCACTGGGCTGTTCACTTCCCAATCTCTGACAGCTTGGGCTTCAAAATGAAGCAGGGAAAAAGAACATCCTAAAAGCAGTAAGCAACTAAAATAAAAAGAAAAATCTTATATAACGGCCTAGATGCAAAGAACTTCACTTGTGTATCATCTGCAGAGAATTAACGTGTTGATCATTTAGAAAACTCAAGATTTAATACAAAATCAGCATTTTTTTCTAGTCAGTTGAAGCCAGCACTTGCACCTGAGGTAATTCTCTTATGAGGAAAGTGTCTATGTAGGGAGGTAATCAACCCACCAAATTCTGTTGTAAATCTATTTCTCCTGTCAATTTTGTCAGCTTTTAGTTCATATACTTTCATAGTTTATTACTAGCTGCATAAATGTGTGACAATGCTACACATTCCTGCTACCTGAAGTTTTATTACTATGTAATTTCTTTATTTCTGTCATAAAATTTTGTTTTAATGTTTGTTTTTTATAGTAAGCCACCCCTGTTATCTTTTGGGTATGATTTTCATGCAATATCTTTGTCTTTTAATCTATTTGCTGCATGTAAAAAAAACCTGGTGGATTGCATATAGTTCAATCATGAGTTTTTATACTGTTAATCTTTATCTTGGAAAAAAGGGTTTAATCCATTTGCATTTAATACTGGCAATAATGGACCTTTCTCATTTTAAAAATTATCTTCTATAAGCTTTATATATTTATCATTTTTTCTTAGAAGTTTTTATTTAGTTGATTTTATGTAATACACTGATTGAATTCTAAAACTATTAACTTTCTGATTACAATGTTGCTTAAATTTATCAACGCAAACTTTCAATATTTCAGTTTATCCTTATACAAGCTTAATTCCAAGGGCAAAAATTATTTCTGCCTTACTGGGGCTCTAAAGACACTAGAGCTAGCTCATCTTGGCTTGGATGAGCCCTCGGAAGCCATAAGTCAACAAAAACTTTTTCTCCTCCAAATTATTATTCACAGGTCTTTTTGGCATGAAGGTAGAAAGCTAACATACACACCTTATGAAATTTTGTTGTTGTTAATAATCAGGTGTTTACAGGGATGGGGACATGGCTCAGTAGAATAAGTGAAGGGCCTGAGTTCAATACCTGGTTCCACCAAAAAGTCAGAAACAAAAAAATCAGGTATTTGAATTTAATATTATGGTAACCCTAGAAATCATATTCTCTATATAACAATGTTTCCTACTCTTATTTTATTGCCATAAACTGTTTTTGTGTCCAGCAACATATGAAACCATAAACTTATTGTTATTTTAGGTTTGTTTTGAACCTATATCTTTCCCCGAGTGAGCAAGATCATTTTTTAAATTTTTTCCCATTTATTGAGTTTCATTAGGATGTCCTATTCTTTAATGTCTGACTTTGAACCGAAGCAGCAAAAAAAAATAAAATAAAAGGAGAGCAGTGAAACATGGAGTTCACTAGATATTTAAGTCTCCAGATAGTACTTTAGGAATAGTAGAAGACTTGAGACAATAGGAGGAGTCGAAACAACAGTGACCTTGCCCTTTTTTCCCTTTCACCCTTTTGTGATCAAATGAAGCAGTCATCAGTCAGAGACCAAACTTCTGATATGTGGAGGGCAAAGTCAGCTGTGATACACCCTGAGTCCTACATGTTTCATACTCCTAGTTTTAAGAAATGTGAGGCAGCAACCTGTGAGAGAGGTGAGCCCTGGAGTTGGGGAACCTACACCTCCACCTGACCAAAAGGAAGCACAGTTTGTTACAAGCCACATCGCAGGAGTTTAATGGCTCTCAGTGATTCCAGAGCTACACTAGACAGACTTTCAGTTCAATTATTATCTTTGGGTCCAGAGAAAAAAAATTGGAGCTTATTATTATTATTATTATTATTTGCCATGCTTCCAACACTAAAGTAGATGTTCAATTCTTAAAACCCTAAGTTCTCTAATTATAAAAAAGATATGTAAAACACAGCAAAGAGGTATTCTATACACCAATGCAATTGTACCTTAGGATGTAGAACTGGGATGCAAACCCAGGGAGCCTTACCCCTGATCCCACAGCTTTAACAACATATCATGCTGTCTCTCTACATGCCATCTGATGTATTTTCAGACTTTCTGTAATGATATAGTTTTTGCTTTGTTAATTAGTGCTAGAGTACTGAAGTCATATTCATATTTTAATTACAGTAGTAGAGAACTTACATTGTAACAGGCTGTACAAAAGTGGCTATTTCAAAGTGGAGCTGTCAGGGGTAGAGGGAATACCATTCATTTGAATAATGAGTCTTTCTTGTTAAGACTATAAAAGTTGTGAAATCTGTTTACTTTTCCTTTTTAAAACTCTTTTCATATGTCAGCTGCAGTGCTGTCTGAATCAAAGATATTTGATTACCATCTATGTTCTCCCCTAAAAATGACAGGACAGCTTTGAGGAAGATTGGCATGCTTGAATAATGGGGCCACTTTGACATTGGCAAATTATTACAACCAGTAGGAATGTGCAACTATTCTGATCCAGAGTTGACAAAGCAAACTTCAGTGCCCGAAAGAGTTTAAAGCTTTTGCGTCATCAACTTACGGTTTCCAAAAAAAAAGCACAATTCATCCCTTTGTAATGCAAGAAGCTGGATCCATTTGTAATGTATAATGTTTAAATCTCTCTCCCTTCTTCTGTCTCTATCATCTATGTATCTACCTATCTCTCTCTATCTATCATCTATCTATCCATCTATCTGTCTACCCTGTTCTTTTCTGTCTTTGTTGCATCTTGCCTCACCTGTCATGTCTGAATCTGTTAAGATGAGAATGGCATCAAGTTATCATGGAGTGTACACATTTTTTTTTTTTTTTTTTTTTTGTGGAACAAGGCATTGAACTCAGGCCCTTGTGCTTGCCAGGGTAGTGCTTATTCCACTGAGCCATCTCCCCAGGCCCTAGGATGTACACATTGTCTTCCTCATTTTGACAACAATCACACTGACAATTTTTAAAACTTTTAGTATGTATCTACTGCTTCACATCTGATAATAAACAGTATAGCTAAAGCTTCTCATAAAACGTTCTGTGATTTTAAATCCCAATTTCTTATAGTATATCTTTTTCCAGTTTATACAGATACATTTTAAATCATAGTTTCAAGTTCTCCTCTGCATTTTGTGTTATTAAATAAAAAACCTTGCAGACATTGCTGGTGACCATTGAGGACTGATCACCAGTCCTCAATTAAGGTCTCTTGAGCAGTGCCATATTAGAAGTAGTTCATTTTCAGAATGAAGTAGAATGATATATTTCCTCTATTTCCTCCTGGCCATTGAAATAAGTAGAAAAAAGATTTTATAGCTAAAATGAGGGATGTTATAAAGAAAAATCCTAAAAATGTTTCACTGATAAGCACATCTGGTTGGTTAGATAAATGCCTTTGTAGCAAAAATCATAATACTCTTGTTCTTTATACATTGAGGAAAGCAGTATTTTTCAAATTCAAAAAATGCATGCAATTTGAATTGTTTTTAAAATTGATTAAATGAAAAATATTGGCTTTTGGAAGTTATCAAGTAATCAGTCTTTTTGATATCTTTCTTAATTTAGAAGCTTACTAAAGATAACACATGCTGATTCCATATTGACTTCACTGTGTTTGGTTAACATCTGCGATGGTAACGTCTAAATGTGAAGACTGATTCAGAGAACGTAGTCTATCAAACATCACTGCCTAGAAAAAGTGAACAGTAGCCCATGCAAGTACTTTATTTCTTAGAGTCTGAAGTTTGGGAAAAACACCATAACAGAAGAATCTATGAAAAGATAGAAAACTGGAAGGAAACCATGCTTGGAAACAGTAGATACTTAGAGGTAAAATAAAAAACTTAGTTGTCAAATAATACAGTGTAAATTAGTAGCTAAGGATTATATTCAACTCAGTAGCTTATATGTTCAATCTGTTATTATTATTACTAATATTAATATTAACCTTGTCAAAATACATTATTACTGTTCATGCTATGTGCCTGTAAATATATTAAATGCACTTATAATGTTTTATACAAACTGTGAAGATCCATACACTAGTTAGTATGTATTAAATGAGACATTATACAATTTTATGTACCTATATGGAAACATTTGACAAATATTAACTTGAACTTATTATACATCAACGAAATAATGACTACATGATGAATTTTAATCTATTATATTATAAAATATATGATCAGGAATATGAAATGTGTTCCTAGCATTTCAAACTGAGTCATAACTAATTATGCCTCTGTGATTTCAGGAATAATGAGGTTGTACTGAAGCCCACCTCAGAGAGTCATTGTGAGTGCCAAGAGAGCACAGTTATTTAAAAAGTACCCAATAGAGAAAGAGACAAAAGGGATAGTCAAAACACTTCAGTGCCTTTCCCTGCTCTACTATCAAAATTGCAACAATAACTATTTCAATGGCACATATTTTTCAGGAACATTGCCTCTGGCAGCTTTAAAACAGAGGGATACAATTTAGAAAAAGGAAGAAGGAATATTCATTTATTTGTATCTGTACCTCTGAACCAAATATGGTAAGTAGTTTCTGTTTGTAGGAATTCTTTAGGGTAATGGCACCAGCATACTAATATTAATCAATTTGACATTGATTGCTTAGTTTACATGAGTGAATGTTCACTACAAGCCCACTTGGTACTGGTTTTGTAAGTTTAGGTAACAAGTTTTCTGTCTTTCCCTTAAAACAAGTTATGTTTTTTTAATAGAGAGAGATGGGCTTAAGTTCATCCAAAAGTACACTTGGTACATACTTCTTATATTGGCTTGGTAATAGCCTGTAAGCTAAAGATTTGAGTTAGCATACTGCATTTTCTTTCTTTCTTTCTTTCTTTCTTTCTTTCTTTCTTTCTTTCTTTCTTTCTTTCTTTCTTTCTTTTTTTTTTTTTTTGTCTTTTTTAGACAGGGTCTCACTATGCAGTTCAGGCTGGCCTTAAGCTCACTTTGTAGCTCAGGCTGGTCTCGAACTCACAACAATCCTCCTGCCTCAGCCTCCCGAGTGCTGGGATTAAAGGCATGCGCCACCACGCCCGGTCATATTGCATTTTCTAATGCTAAAGAGACTATTTGATCTAAAGGTGACCATTAACCATCCACAAACTCAGTTTTTCAGGAAAATTGAATACTGAAGTGAGAAATTCCTGACTTGCGAGAGGTAGTAACTTAAGGTTTTTATCAAAATGAAATGGTGTCAGATGTTTTCTCAAGTAGTACATTTGAATGAATTCACCTGTAGGGTGAATTTTAAGTTGGAATGTTGGCAAGCATTACTAAACTGTTCTTAGACACAGTTGGTTCATCTGATGTTTACCTTTAGGAAGTAATACTCATAAATATAAAAATATAATTCATAGTTTAGTTCTTTTGTAAAATTCCAGTAACCAAAATAAACTAATTGCTCACTAGGTTGTTGGCAAAAGCCGGTGACGGTGAGCCTGTTAGTGAGATCTCAACCCTAAACATACTTATTTGTCACAAACTGCCAGCACTGCAATGAAGCCTGAGTACTGACTTTACAGTTCAGAAAAAATAACTCCCCCCATGCATCTTTTGTCTCAAAAATAGTACACATTCAGTAGGGCCAGCCACCAGCACTGGCTTTGGAAAGAGGGATGCTGGGCTGGGTGCGGTGGCAAAGCCCACCGCAGCGTTCTAGGGCCAAGGAAGCAGAAGCTGTGGGCTGTCCTGCACTGCACGATGAGTTCCAGGTGCCCCAGGACACCTAGCAGGACCCCAGGCCAAAAACAAAGAAACAGCACCAGTCAACAATAACAAAAACTGCAACAACAAGAAAACACAAGGACTTCTTTTAGAATTTCTGGCCAAATTAAATAACTTTTTAAGGCTCTTTTTATGTTAGCAGCTTTGACGATATAACAGATATAAAATTAATGGACTCTCTTGCTTAGGAGATCTAAAACAAACAAGGATAGTCAAGACTGTCATTTTGTCTTTCTTATTTATTAGTTGGCTATCACTTGTGAATTCCGACATGGTCCTACATTCTTTGTAGATGATATTCATATAATATTTACTGAATTATAGAGCAATAATGTTTTAAGACACACAGGGAACAATTACTACTTTTAAACAATGAAAATTAAATTTAGATCACAAATTATATTCTCTAGAAATGTAGAACTGTAGAAAAACCTAACTGTATTATTGAAAAATTCTCAGAATTAGCAGTGCTTGCTGTTCTTAATAAATATCATGGTGTTCTTTATTTGTCGTACATTTATTGGCATGAAAATGGTAAATAACTCCTGAAATCACATCATGTAACAGGAAATTTATGTCTAAATGCCTCTATGATTAGAGCCAAATCCTTCTGATTTTTGAAAGAGTATGTCATTCTTTTGATCCAGGGATATTTATGTCAGTTGCCATGAAAACATTTTTGACAGTAAAATAAATTATATTGTGAAAAAATTTTAAATAGTGGTGGCAGAAATGCTATCAATCCAACCATTACAAGAACAGAAAATGGACATTCTTTGTATATAGTATTCTAGGAAATTACTGTGCCCTGGAAGATTAAAATGCTGTTGTATGAATTAGGAATTAAGTGAGCTTAAAAAAGGCTTAGGTGCAAATGAATTAGATTTCTTTTTTAGTTTAGTCCAGTTAAGGTATTATGAGCAATGAGAGTAACACCCTAATAAGTAATTACAATGAAAATTTGTAGGCTAAAGGTACTTTCTATAAATAATATGCTGAAATCAATTAGAATTCCTAATGAAATATATAGAGCAACTGTAAATGACATAAATTGAAATGTGAAAAAGGGAGAGAACATAAATTTTCTAGGAAGGTTTCATATATTTACTTTGGAACCCTACCAAAAATTCATGTCCTTTGAGGAACTTCTAAAATCATGTCAGATTTGCATTACATATATTGCCTTTAATTGGGTTATTTTTCATGGGAAGGGCTTTGGAAAAGTGAACTTCCATAAATATATTTTTAAAGTTTAAAAATGCATGTTTTGTGCCAACATTTACATTAGGGACAATAAAAAGTAACCATGAGTAGTGGAGTAAAATAAAGGTATGAAAATTTGTATAAAAATGTCCAGGGCTTTAATGGAGCAATAAATTAAGAGACAACTTATCAGATCTAGATCTGTCTTGGGAAACTTAGGATATTTCAGTTCCTTTCATTCATCCCTCTGCGTTCCAAAATTTAGAGAAAGAGATCTATGTGACCCCCCTAGGATTGACTCTAAGACGAGCATACCCAAAAGAACCCGGCACTAAGACCCACTTTTACAGTTGAAGGAATACAGGAATTAAGGGATGAGGGCAGTGGGCAGGGAGCAAAAGGACGAAGGCCTGGTGTGGTCGAGAGGAGAATGGGGAAGAACCTGTGGAAGAGAGGTCAGCACAGGGACGCAGAGGGGCGCATATGAGAACCCTACAGGTGAGGGGAAAGGAAACCTATTTTCTTTTAAAGAAACTGATTATCATTACATCACAATGAGAAACAAAATGTGACATGCTCGTAGGCATGCTCATGGGTCCCGTGTGCTGTGCGCCGTTCTGCTGCACGTCGTTCTGCTGCACGAATCACATCTATATCTCCAGTGCAGTGAAAAAAAAAAAAAACAGGAATGTATTTTACATATTTCAAAAGTGTTATGTGGTTAATAATATGAGTGGGTATATGTGGATACATACTAATGCATGTCCACAAAGATTCCTGAAGGTACTAATGTTTTATATTTTCGTTTTCTAGAAAAATGTTTCATAACCATATGAATCTACTCTACTTTTTCTTAAAGGACTTACCAACTGCCACGTAAGTTTCTCTAAGCTTTATGGGTTATTTTTCAAGATATTTCTCATTAGTGCCTCCACTTATAACTTGTACATGCTCATCCACTAGTGTATGTAAACTATCTTATGAGCTTTAGCTGTATTTACCAATCGCTGCCTCATATACACATTTCTATAGATGCATTTAGGCTGTACATTAAAACCCCACACATCAGGTTAATCAACAAGGGCACGTACAAGGCCACATACCTGGGAATTTCAAGGGTGGGCATGGGACCCTTTGATGAATGAGTGCACTGGTGGACTGAAACCCTGCGCACTTGATTTCTAGGTAACTCCCTTCTATTTGCTGGAAAAGTGGGCTGCAGTAGTTCAGGTTGTCCTGGATTTTAATTTTAAGAATCCAAAGACATTGTATATGAATATGAGCCTTTTAATTTCAAAGTGAAGAAGTTTGATTACTTCTGTTAGTTTACATAATTCACTAATATGATTCGAACCACTTATCAGTGGAAGTGAAGAAGCCCTGAATTGACAACCCTCCTAGAGAAAGGAATATGACCAATAACATGAATAGCAGAAATTCAGGCTAAATTTTCTTTCAATTGTATTGTATAATATTATTTTAAATCCTCCCCCAAATTTAGCTTTTGCTTAAATCTACTCTTCCTCTATCCACATTGCAAAAGTTTTTGCAGTAAATTTAAAATATTTTTCTGTATTCTGGTGTACTCTTCCTTCCTGCATTTCCATATACTTCTATGTTGAAAACTGGTTAATTTCTTTGGGGCTCTGGGAAATGGCTCAGTGGAATAAGTGCTTCCCTAGAAAGCCAAGGGACTGAGTTTAATCCTGGGTTCCAAAAAAGTCAAAACAACAACAAAAACAAAATAAAAACCCTGATTCATTTATTTATATATTATATAATATTTCTGTACATTGATACATACCTACATTTCAGTAGATTCACTAGCTATGTATGCTAGAAATCACTTCTGAGGAGAAATGTGCTGATGAAAATTACTCTTACTGAAATAAAATAATCCTAGAGTCACCATGAACACATTTTGTGCTTCCCTTTATGACATAGGCCTCTTCTTAGTGCTTTTGACAGTGCAGCTGTGAAATGGCCCTCAGGTACACTGGTCCCCAATTCTATCAATTTATCCATTCATTTTTATTTTAACAAAACTTAACAAATAATATTCAATCAGTAAAATGCCAAAGACTTTAAAATTAATACACAAATAATTTGTTTTGTGATTAGTGTAATAACTTTAGGTGGTAGAGTATTATAGGATAAACACCCAAGCAGCCTTGGCATAGTCTTTAATCTTCCCCAGGACATAGTGCATATTTTTAATACATATATAGAATATAATTCATGCAAACATTTCAATGAAGCTCCCATATTCAATGATAGGTTACCTTATAAAATGTTTGGCTTACTAGGACACATGCCTGGAAGAGAACCTCTTCAGATGCTAAAGTGTAACAAAGGAAGGAGGTGGTAGTTGGGCAGAACTTTTGTCCATGTAGCTTTAGCTTAGGGGAGAACATATAGTACTTTATAGACCTTCAGGCCCTTGTATGTTGATTAGTTTTGCAAGTAGCCACTCTTCTTAAAGATGACCCACGTTCTTGCTGGATGGTAAACAAAGGATGCTGATGAGCTTTTCAGTATCAAATGTAGTCACTATATTAATGACACAGATGTAATACTAAAATTTTCCAAGTAATCCAAAAATATTACTTTAACAAATAATGGGAATATGCCCTCTTCTATTACTTCACTCTAGAAAGGCAAACTGTATGTACTCAGTGAGATAGTTTTGAATTCGTCTGAAGTAAATTGTGCTAATGAAGGAGGAAATGTGTAGGCCATTCAGCAAAAGGCAGCAGGGGACAGCAGTGGCCTGGATAATGCACCAACTGTAGAGTTGGTTCTCAAATTAAAAGGGTTCCACTGTCTCTCCTGGAAAGTGTTAGAGTAAAGATGATAATTATGTTAGGAAATAGGACTAGAAGTTACATGTCATGGCTCACACTTACTTATCTTCTACTAGTTGTGTTTTATTTGTGCCTTCCACTAGGACACAAATTAAAGATAAAGTGTTTCACTCAAGAAATGCATAATATGTTTTAGCAGAAAGGAAGACTCACATGTGAATAAATAGAATGCAGTTTTCTATTAAACCATGTAGATAATACTAAAAATTATCAGTTTCTATTATTCTGTATAAGGAAAACACTCAAAAATAAGAATAGGAGAAAAGAAAGAAGGGATGCATAAGATAACTAAGATAATTATACTACTAATTTATACTGGCTTATTGAAAGGAACAGTTAACACTTACTATTTTAGGGCAGTTCACATTTGTGTGTGTGTATGTGTGTGTGTGTGTGTGCCAAAGACTGAACCAGGGCTTCCAGCTTGCTAGGCAAGCATTCTGCCATTGATTAAATCCCCAGCAATATAATGATTAATATTAAAAAAAAAAAACAAGTTTGGGGGGCCAGCCAAATAGGTCAGCAGATTAAAGTGCCGGCAAGTAGGCTCAATGGCCAGAGGTTCAAACCCCTGGCCCATGCAGGCACAGCCTCTGACACTGGAGTGGGCTGAGACTGGATGTGGAGGTACGCGCCTGTAATCCCAGCTCTTAGAGGATCACTATGAGCCCAATCTAGTAATGAGACCTTGAACACCCTGCAGATCCTTTCCTGAAATGCAAAATAATAAATAAATAAAATAAACAATTTTTGAACCAGTTTTACATGCTTATGTCTGGTAATTTGAATAACTACTTAAAAGGTGAAAATATGCAATTTGACAGGCATTACTGATATCTTACCATCATTTTTTAAAAGTCTGTACATTTTTAACGTGTTTTAGAATTTTTATTTTCTTTAAAAAAAAAGTTTCAATGCGTAGCCAACTGGCTCCAAGGCAGAGGGCATCACAGAAAGGTATAGTAGAGGAGAAAGAGCCGACGGCCTCGCAGGCAAAGAGCAGGGAGCGATCAAGGGAGAAGGGGGAGAGGCACAGCCTCCTCGTGGGCAAATGCAGTGATGAGTTTCACATGCCCGTGAACCGCTTGCTCCTCAGAAACCCCATCAATGAACACAGGAGTTTTCAGGAGTACATCTAGCCATAAACCATAACAGGCATGTTAAGGGAGGAAAGTTTGAGTTGAAAGTCCTATATTGTGCCAGTGAATACTCATGGAATATATGACTTCAATTTGCTTCAATTAATCTTAACCTATTGAAAAGCATATTTTTTGTGAATCACATGGATAACCCCCAAACAAAGGCACAAATAAAAATAAAGCTTCACTCTAGGAATATATAATGTGTTTTAGCAGAAATAAAGATTCGCATGCAAATACATACAACACAGTTTTCTAATAAACCATGCAAATAATAATAAAAATTTGTTTTTCTTTTTTAAATTATCAGTTTCTATTATTTCTTATTAAAAAAAATAGTCAATCCTCTATGGAAGAACAAGTGTTTAAAATGTCCCAAAGAGAAAGAATCTAAACATAGATGACAAAGGATGAATACTGTTACTAATGATACAAAAATAGAAGTCAGAAAACATGCTTAATGGTGGGCATAGATTGCAGTGAACTGTAAAATACTGAACATGAAAGAATGAAACACATTAAAAGCAAAACTAAAATAGCTGCATCCAATTCATTCATAACTTTTAGTATAATGGCTCTTAATGAAAGATGATTTAATAACATGAAAGAAAGAGTTGCCTTGATACCATCTCCGACTTGTAGCATTCTAGGTGCATAAACATCTTAAATGCTCTCTGCTTACATTTCCTCATTGACAGAATCATGTAACTACACTTCTTGTGTTAGCATAAAACCTAGAAACTGTGCAGGCAAGACATCTCCAACATTGTTAGCAGTGTGAAACTGCTTTTCCGAATGTAGGGAGTCAGGACACGTGGGAATCTAGAGAAAAGTGAAAGTGTGTCAGTGTGAGGAATGCCTCAGAGCAAGTGATTCTGGAGTCAGGGAGATCTGTTGGAATGTCATGGTGATAGTCTAAGATACAGGTAAATACGATAATGTAAGAGATGCCAGGTGATCTAAGATTATTTTTGTAAGCTAGAAGCCAATACTGAATGAAACAAAAAAAATCACTTCTGCAGCTTTCTAATGTTCATTCAGGAAAAGCTTTGTAATTAGATCAAAATTGCACCAGTGAGCCTAAGGAAACTTCTTTGTACCTCATGGCATTTGAGGAAGGATAAATGTTTCAGAAGTTAAACTGTGACTTTTAGAGGGTCTAATTGGAAGAACAAAGGAAACATACATCACTTATAATGATGAAGACAACACAGGAATTTGTTTGGGTAAACTCATTTTGTGATTTTAAATGTCAAACTTTTGAAAAAATAAAAGAAATTAAATAAATTCCTGGCTTTTGTTTCTTCAAACTATGACTTTACTAAAAACTAAAATAGCCATCAACAGGGCATGATGGTTCATGCCTTAAATGCTAGTACTCTGGAGGCTGACATGGATAATTGCCATGAGTTCAAGGCCAGCCTGTACTTCATAGTGAATTCAAAGCCGGGCTGAACTACAAAGGGAGATCCGGTCTCAAAACAAATGAAGGTAGCCATTTGCGGTAATTCAAAGTGCAAACTGGGCTCACCACTGTGCTCTTGATAGTGACAATACTGTCTGCAGCAGTGGGCCTAAATTTTAATATAGAACCCTGGTGCTGCTGATAATAATAACTAGCAATGACGGTAAACCAGTAAGGGTAAAAAAAATAGCCCCTCTCTGTATTAGAAATTAAGACACTGGTGGTAGTTTTTCAATATTATATAAGACAAAATTCACTACAAGAACAGAAAAATAACATTGTCTGATCATACTATTAAAAGTAGCAGCATATTTTAATCTCAATCCATTCTTTTAATCTACAATTCCTGCTACTTACAGCAAAACACATTTTGCATGGTTTGAGTAAAGACAGTCCAGGTAGCATGCAAAATAGAAAGAAAATAGTGCCTGCGACCGTTCTGTGTATCTCTCTATGACCCAGGTAATGTTCAAAATCATCAAACTGGCATAACATTTCTCTTTGAGTATTTTTTTTGTGTTTCATACATGTCATTTTCTGTACACATATCAATGGTAAGAGAAAATATAAACTATTCAATTTCAAAAGCCACACAGCTAACAAAAAAATAAAAAAGAGCATAATCATGTACTCTTTAGCAGTACAAAAAATTTTACTAGGTTATATCTCTCAATTAATAAAACTTACACATAATTAAGTAACTTCTACAGTTATTAGTAACATATTAAAATTTAATTTATAAATTTTATAGTTCAAGATTTTTGAGTGAAATTTTCAAAATATGCTGGGTGAGATGTCTATATTTCAGTAGAGAAAGCAACAAAGGGGTATCTGTTGATATAAATATATATATATATATATATATATATATATATATATATATATGGAATGAGAAAATGAAATTCTCATGTACTTGTTATAAGTAACAAAAAGTTGTGTAGAAAACTAACAAACTGATGAAAATAATTAATTCAGCAGTTGGGGATATAGTTCAGAGCCATAAGTGCCTGCCTGGCAAGTACGAGGTCCTGAGTTCAGTAACAGGGGGTACTGAAAAAATAAAACATAGGAGAGCTGTTCTTTGAGAAAGATTGAGGGCTGGCCAGATAGTTCAGTGGAGTAAAGTGCTAGCAAGCGGGATTTGATCCCCAGCGTGCCATGCTGGCCCTGTCCTTAGGGCATGCTAAGATGATCATTGAGGCTGGGTGTGGTGGCGCATGCCTAAAATCTCAATGCTTGGGATGCTGAAAACAGAAGAATCATTACAACTCTGATCTATGTAGTGACTCCGGGTAGATCCTGTACTAAAAACATTAAAAAATGAACAAATAAATAAACTAAAGGAGTCATTAGCATGAACTAAGTCTAAATGTTCAATAAATTCTTTTTTTTTTTTCATTTTAAACAAGAAGTTTATTTAAACAACAAGACACTTGACTTAAAGGGAAAACTATCTAGGAATTCTTTTTAAAGAGTAATTTACTCCTACTTAAAGACAGATTGCCCTACATGTAACAGCTACGTACAAAAAAGTTATAAAATTGTCCTTGGTTTTACAATGATAAATGAAAAACATTAAAATT
>PVKA01004023.1:59794-103417 GCA_004027165.1 Ctenomys sociabilis | reverse complement strand
AATAAATCTGTTACCTCCAGAGGGAAAAAGGATGGTGTTTATTAAATAAATAATAGCTTTTAACTCATTGGGTCTGACAATGGAATATATCATGGGAAACATTAAATACCTTCCAGATAAAGATTCAGTCGCTTGCTAGAATATTACCTACAGAACTAGAAAAGTATTTAAGCAAATGTCCGTTTTTCTTAGCATTAAAAGAACAAATATGAGAAAAATGTAATAAGCTGTTCTATATGGTTTCTTATTTGTTTGGCATAAGCAGGAAGGTTCTGTTCCTGGTGACGTCAACCCCTACTTTGTGATCACAGAAAACAGTTCCCCTACGTGAGAGGTTTGCTGTCACTGCCACACACAGTACTAACCTGGTTTTAGTCTAAGGATGGGAGGGGTGGCTGGAGAGTAAGAGGTAGATGACAATCTTCTTTTCTTTTTCTCTTAATGTATTCAGTACAGGGTCTCACTACTCAGTTTGGGCTCCTAGTGAACCTCCTGCTTTCAGCCTCTCCAGCACTGGAATTACAGGCTCGCTCCACCATGCCCAGTCTAGATGGCCAGCTTAAAGTGCCCAGGGGCAGGGCCTGCCCAGCCTATGGTGCCATGGATCAAACCCTGGTCCTTGCACTTGCCTAAACTGGCTCTTAGCCCACTGAGCTATCTCGCTGTCCCTTAGGTGACAATCTTAACTAACGGAAAGCTAAATGCAAACACATTCTGGCATATTAATTTAAGCTTTCCACAGCAAAGTTGAACAACAATGCTAAGAAAAAATTGGACACGTGTAAGCACGGGGCATACTAAGTGCTGTTGCCTTGTATTTAAAATGACTGTCAAGAATTATTTCACTTCTGTGAGAAAATAAAAGATTAAAACAGCTCTTGCCCCTTTTTTCATAAAAAAAAAATCCATAATACTTTTACATAAAGCGAGAGCATTTCATCTTTGTATCTGAGAGATTCTTGCAGAAAATAATTTAGCTTCTCTCCTTACAGAAAATAACTTAACTTTAGGATCTGTACAGGCTCTGCACAGAATCTAAATAAGTGTGACTATAGATTACCCTCCAGCAGCTGCAGGGAGCACACTTGTCTGAGAGCATAGCAGGGAACAGGCTGCAGGAGCCTACAGGCAGCTTCCCTCCAGCTCTCCTGTGATTTGTAAGAGCCAGCTAGTCTGGAAAATGCTGAATTTGTTTGTACAAAAGGTAAACAGGGCCAAAATCAACAAGTTCCTTCCTTAGGGGGCTGCACAACAAATTGGTCCACAGATTAAGACAGTTGAGACAATTTAGGGTGGAGTAGAAGCAAACCCCTTTGGCACCAGGTTTTACCCAGAACTGTATCAGACAGCTGATAAATCTCTGCAGGAGGAATGGTGAGCTGGGTACTCAAGAGGTAAAGGAAATTAAAATTGATCTTTTCTATAAATACCTTAGACAAAGTGATTTTTTAAAATGAATAAGTAGGTCGGGAGGCTTAGGGAACTGGGTTAGATGGCTCAGCCACTCTGACTGGATTGCTTGCCCGTATGACTTCATCGGGATTACATCAATAGGAAATGGTTCCATAGGTGATTGATTATCAGGCAACAAAAATGTTTTCATTAGAATGGAACTGCCAAACATTTTCTGCATATCATATAAATTAGAGGTTGCCAAATGAAAATACAGGAAAACAGCTAAATTTGAATTTCATAGATTAACATTGGTATAAGCATGTCTTAAATACAGTATTACATTTTATATATATATTCATTACTTACATGAGATTCAAATTTAACTGTGCATGCTTTATTTTTATTGGTTAAATCTGATAAGCTTACCTGTGATACATATAAAATAGACTTGTGTTTTATACAGCTCTGCCTGTATACTCATACTGAATTTATACTTGAATGAGTATAATTAATACATATATATAGAACTGTAAAGATTAAGTAGCATTTAATGGATAGAATTCCAACAGACTGTTCTAAGAAGTTAATTATAAGAATTCCTTTAGGGAATTGAATTTATGTGGCATTTTATATCTATCTGGGGGCTTTTAAAAATCCCTGTGCTCAGACTGCTACTCAGACCAATTAAAACAAAATCTGTGGTGCTCCAGCGCCTGTACCAGTGCTGGGTACAGTAGAATAAGCCCGTCATACCAGCCACTCAGGAAGCTGTGGCAGAGGAGCACATGTTTAAGTCTATCCTGGGCCATTTAGAAAGCTCCTGTTTCAAAATAAAAATAAAAACAAATAGGTGTGTTCTTTAGTGGCGGAATGCTTGCCCAGCCTGTGTGAGGTCCCAGGTTCAACCCCCAGGACCTCCCCCTATAAAACCAACTTCCCAGTCATATGCGTGTTTTGCTCAGGTAAGACTCACAGCTCTGGACTAAATGCTACCAATGTGCCAATTTGTGATAGCAAACACAAAAAATTAAAAGGGAGGCTCATGCTTGCATAGCTGAATATCACTTAGGTTGGCAGATTTGGTTGCTTTGCCCCTTTCTTTATTGGAATTCATGAGATACAGTTACTAAAGGAAACTCAGTGGAATGGCGAGAAATACTTAAGATAAGAGTTTTAAAGCTAGATCTACAAATATAGGCAGGTTTATGAAGACTTTATCAGGGCAGGTTTTATGGGCACAACTGGTAAGCATCCATAAATCTATGCTTTTATCAAGGGATTAAAGCTAGATAGAGATTAAAGCTAGATATGTTTATCTTGACCATGGATTAGATGGAAGTTACAAAAACACTCAAGCAAGTTTACCACTTTTTATTCAAATCATGGGCTCTTTCAGTTCCACTGTGCTCTTAAAAGGACAAATGTTGCAAAGATCATTGAGGTTACTTTTCTTGGCCAATGTAAGTGACAACTCATGCAAATGTGTTGCCTGGAGATTAATGTAGAAACATTTTTGCTGTATTTGTCCTGGAAGTAGTCTGATAAGCCTACTGCAGTGCTTCATGCTTTCAAGCATTCCTTGTCAAAAGCCCAAGGAACTGCCGTATTATTAAAGCCTGAATCTGAGCCCTTCTGAGGAGAGGTCCAAAGCAAGCAGCCATGTCTTATCGCATATCACTGGCTCCACAGCTCATTTCGACACAGAGTAAATTTACTTTTAACACTGGCACATTCCCTTTGCTCTATTCATGGCCCCTGTGCTCTCCTGGATTTAAGAACCCTAAATACACTTTCATCAAGTTCTTCTGGAAATTTCAAGCATCCAAAGAATAAAAACTTCATAGACTTAGATCAATCTCTCTTTCATAATGATCTATAGTCTGTACACTGTGCTGATATAAATTTGGGTCTGTGTGACAAAAGAAAATCTGGAAGTACAGATCTCCATGCCCTTATGAATACTAAGCACTGTCTACACTTAAACAGAAAGGTTGGTTGTTTGTTTGTGGAACTGGGCAATAAACTCAGGCCCTTGCACTTTCCAGGCAAGCACTTATTCTACTGAGCCATCTCCTTGGCCCCTTTTATAGAAAGATTTTATGGACTGTTCCATACAGATCATGGTGGGATGGATACATTGGGTAAGTGCACAAAGGAATCATCTCCTCTACATGGTTTGCCTCAAAATGGATATAATTCCAATGAATCTGCTCTCTACCTTCTGCTCTTCTTTGTTCTTTCTGGGTCTCAACCAAAAGTTCTCATTCCATACTGAGACTTCAATTTTCTATTATGTGTATTGGCTATATCTATATCTATCATATATTCATATATATATATATATATATATATATATATATATATATCTTTCCATTTCTAAAATCTCTCCTAAGCTATAATACTACCTTTTTATTTGCCTACAAACTATATTTTAGCCACCCAGTTTAAAGTCTGAAAGAGCCTTTCGCATGCCAACCTTCACATAGTCTACTGGCACTCTCTTCTTTCATTACAATGTCCATATCATCTGTTCATATATGTGCCTCTTGCCAGCTCCCAACATCTTGCTTCATTAGCTCATATCCAGACTATGACTACAACCTAATAACTGGGCTCCCATAATCTATTCCATATATGGCCCTGATTGTGATACTCTCAGGGGAAAAAGATTAAAAACAGTAAGAGGATTCTCATTTTCCACTGACTAAACAGCACCATGCTAACAAAACAAAAATTAAATTCTGGAAATATCTGTAGAGAGGAATCCTAGCAATTATTTCTAAAAGTCTGTGGGAATACTGGAAGTTTGCACCTCTAAACTAAGGGACAATTAGAGTTTGATTTAAGCTAGCATTGAGTTGATATTTTGACCAGGTGACTGTCATCGAGTGTCAACTCTGTTTCTAGTACAGACCAGGGTAAAAAAATAAAAAATGTAATAGCATTGAGCATCTATATGACATCTGTTACTCAATAAAAGAAAAATGCTAGACATGCTAAAACATGATGAAGAAAAAACAGTAGAAATACTTATTAAGCTATTGAAGTTTGATACCAGAAAACTCTATTATATATATATATATATATATATATATATATATATATATATATATATTTATGGCACAGGGTCTCACTACACAACTCATAATGATCCTCTTGTTTTCAGCAGCCTTCCCAGCTGCTCCTCATGGGTTTTAAATGAGTTGTAAATATTTTCAAAAACTGTAGATGACAAAGAAAAACATGCTGTCAGAAAATTGTAGTGTTGTACATAATGAAAAATATTTAATTAAAAAATTCAGCATTGAAATTTTATACTTACATTAGCTAAATAGCAGATTGATATAGCAAAAAAAGACACTAATGAATTGGTCACCAGAAAAATACAGATTAAGTCATAGCAAAAGAAAATATGTATGAAAATATGTACATAAATATATGAATATTTATTTCAATTACATATATATTACAGAAGTTCTTTATGTCATATATTCATATATGTGTGTGTCATATACACATGAACACATACGCATATAACAATAGTGGAAATGAGCACAGATTTTCAAAAACTTAAGATACAGATCTAAGCAAATATTCAAATCACGAAGAAACTAATTATAGCATACACGCATACATCACCAGTCAATAGTCAATTCATAACAAATCTGCTGAGAACTACAGAAAAAGGAAAACTACTTTGTCAAAGAATAACAGTATCTTTAAAAAAGCATCAAAGTCATGCAGCTAAGATACTAATAGAAGCAAAATCAGCCACACACAGAAAGACATATATTTCATGTTTTGTCTCACATATGGGAACAGAAAGAAAGGAAGAAAAGAAGAAAGGAAGAAAGGAAGAAAGGAAGAAAGAAAGAAAGAAAGAAAGAAAGAAAGAAAGAAAGAAAGAAAGAAAGAAAGAAAGAAAGAAAGAAAGAAAGAAAGTCTTCATTAAATGAAGACATAAAAGCAGAATAGGACTCCATGCAGTGGGCCCCAGGAGGAGAAGACAGTAGAAGAAGGGTGGTAGAGGCAATCATTGTACCACGCACATATGGAAATATCACAGTAAATTTCATCAATATACATGATACATATTATTAGCTATAATAAAAAGAAATTAAAGCAAAAAGATGAGAATCAGTACATTTAAAATGTTGAAAGGAAACTGCCAAACTAGAATTCCATATCCTAGACAAAATATCCCTCAAAGACAAAAGTTGAATACCAATACTCCTATATAGACCCAAACAGGAAGAGGCTGTTGCCTGCAGAGTTGTTCAAAACATAACTAAGGTTATTTTTTAAGTAGAAGGATAATGATACTAGGTGGCAAAACAAAAATGCAGGAAATAATTAAAAACAACAGAAAGTATGAAAGACTGGGATACAGAAGACTGATTAGATTTTATGATCAAAAAGAAGCAGATAGCTTTTTAATTGGGAGAATTAGCCTTCTTGATTATGGAAACCTCTACAAGGGAAAGAGCCCTATTTTATTCTTTATTGTGACTCAGGTGCCTCAACTTGGCAGTCTATCCTGCAGAAGGTACTCAGTCAACACTTGTTAACTGAATAACTGACATTGCTGGACTCCTGCAGCATGTTTGAAATTTTGGGCAATAATATATATGAATTTATTATGCAGATTCAGTGTTTAGGACAGTAAGGACTGAGTTGAAAATCCATGTTTAGTTTTGAGAAAGTAAAGAAGGGAGAAAAAGAGGATGAAAAAAAGTTGGATAAAATCGTGGAGCCAACATAGAGGAAGATAGACTCCTGGACTCCTTCACACCTGCTTACCACTATGGGTCAGAAGAGAAAGTTTGTAGCAGTGATGTGAACAAGTCAGTTGACTCTTTTTTGGAAGGAGCCACTCATCGCTTGTGGCTTACTACCATTTCAAAGGCCTTGGTAACAATTTTCAGAGCAGCACAGTTGAGCTACGCCCACGATGAGAATGGTCACGAAGAACCGGAAGTGAAGGACATGCACGTGTCAGTGCTTTTGCAGTCAGTGAGTCCCACTGCTGCTATTTCATTAACTCGAGAGGGAAAGGGTACTCCTGGGAGACGTGACGCTCTGCTGCAGTCACCTCAGGGCGCCAACAGCGCAGCACCACTGTTATCATCCCAGGGTGGTCATGGGTTCATGCTATTTTCGTCTGCAAGTTTGGGGAAAAGTAGACTGCTGTTGCCAAGGGATAATAGGAGATGGCTCACAGCACCGCACAGAGAGGCAGAGACAGGTAGCAGATTCACAGATGAAAGCTCCTGGGATTTAAAACTTAGGCCAAATTATGAGAAAAGAGCATATAAGACCATACAAGGGACAGGTGTACTGAGGGTAGGGTGGGGAACACTTGTAGGTGGAACAAATAGGAAGGCTAGAATAGCACCGTTCATGTTACATTTTAGCTGAAATGTTGGAACTGTATAATTTATTCTGTAGTTGAATAATTCATAAAAAGTTAACCAGGTATTTATAATTTTATGAGTATCAGTCATCTACACTTATAATAATTTCATTAATGTACCTTGATAGATTCTTCTAGGTGGCATTAACCAGGCTTTCAGCACAAGAAATTGTGCGGAATAGATACTTTTAAAACCTGCTTCTTGAATATTATCTACTATTATCATTATTATCTATCATTAACTCTATTAATTAATATTAAGCTAGTTGAATGAGTTAAAACATCTATTTATGCCCTATACACAAAGATAGTACTAAGACAAAATTGTCACAGATAATTTTCTAAAACCTTACACAGGAAGATTAATTTTTTTTGTGGTTTGGAGTTTCATTTTTTTAATTTTTTTATTTTATTGAAGAACAAATTGCAGTGAGACAGTTTCCAATTAAATTAGTAGGATAGGTGAACCCGGAAGTGCTTCGTGGCGGAGGCCCAGGCCACTCTTTTTGAATGGAATCGGGCTGATTCATCGCCACTTCTCCAAGTCGTAGCTGGGTCGAGTCGGAGCCGCTGTCGTCGCTTCCACCAAGTCACTGCAGGGCCAAGTCAGGGGGTCCACACTACTCTCCCCTCCCATCTTCAGGAGCAAAAAAAAAATATTTGGAAAATTTATACCTGCCAGAATCAGCAAGTTTAAGATAAGAAGAAATTTGTTAAATTTGACAAGTTGAAGCTTAACACCTTAAGAATTACAGTTGCTAAACAGAAATATGGACAGACTTCTTAGACTTGGAGGAGGTATGCCTGGATTGGGCCAGGGGCCACCTACAGATGTGCCTGCAGTAGACACAGCAGAACAAGTCTATATTTCTTCACTGGCAGTGTTAAAAATGTTAAAGCATGGCCGGGCTGGAGTTCCAATGGAAGTTATGGGTCTGATGCTTGGAGAGTTCCTTGATGGTTACACTGTCAGAGTGATTGATGTGTTTGCTATGCCACAGTCAGGAACAGGTGTCGGTATAGAAGCAGTTGATCCAGTGTTCCAAGCCAAAATGTTAGATATGTTGAAGCAAACGGGAAGGCCTGAGATGGTTGTTGGTGGGTATCACAGTCACCCTGGCTTTGGTGGTTGGCTTTCTGGTGTGGATATCAATACTCAGCAGAGCTTTGAAGCCTTGTCGGAGAGAGCTGTGGCAGTGGTTGTGGATCCCATTCAGAGTGTAAAAGGAAAGGTTGTTATTGATGTCTTCAGATTGATCAATGCTAATATGATGGTCTTAGGACATGAACCAAGACAAACAACTTCAAATCTGGGTCACTTAAATAAGCTATCTATTCAGGCATTAATTCATGAACTAAACAGACATTATTACTCCATCACCATTAATTATCGGAAAAAATGAAGTGGAACAGAAGATGTTGCTAAATTTGCAAAAGAAGAGTTGGATGGAAGGTTTGACACTTCAGAACTACAGTGAACATTGTAAACACAATGAATCAGTGGTAAAAGAGATGTTGGAATTAGCTAAGAATTATAATAAGGCTGTAGAAGAAGAAGATAAGATGACACCTGAACAGCTGGCAATAAAAAATGTTGACAAGCAGGACCCCAAACGTCATTTGGAGGAACTTGTGGATGTACTTATTACTTCAAATATTGTCCAGTGTTTAGCAACTATGTTAGATACTGTCTTATCTAAATTAAAAAAAATGCAAAAAGCTTTTAGTGAAACTTTTAGTACATAGTCCTCTCTTGTTCCTAATGCTCAAATCAAGGTACCTTGGCAGGTGTGGGTGGTTAAATGTATGACATCTGGCATCATTTGCAGCACTGTAACACCTTCAGTCTCAGTTGTGCAATTACGTCTGTTTCTTTAGTCAGGGTCTTTGCAGATTCCAAAGTTGTACAAGAACATATCAAAATGGACACATTTTGTTAAGACCTCATTTAATATTTGAAGAAATCAGTAGCGCAAATATATTCTGATTGTTGCTTACAAAATAAAATGCATTTACAACCTAAAAAAAAAAAACAAATTAGTAGGACAGATTCAAAAATTAATACATTGCATATTGTTTTCATAGTGGTTTTTTTGTTGTACAAGGTGCATACGTGATAGTCTATTTACAAACACTATTAGAGCAGATGCCTCTAATCAATGAATTAAGAGAATGTAGCTGTATAGCTATTTTTTTTTAAAGCTGAACTATAGTACAGTTTCAATAATTAATACTTTTTACATTGCTATCTTCCTAGTGGTTATCCATAGTATAAGAAGCAGACAGGATATCCTGTCCAAACACTATTAGTGCAAATGTTTCTTCTCATAGAATTATGCAAAAGTACTGTATATTTCTCCTAACTGTACTGTTTATACAAACACAGAATGGTTCTTCCTTTGTATCCCCCTTTTTTTGTTTAGTCTTGTCAGAGATGGGTATTCTATTGTCATTCAATTATTATAGGTGCTTGAATTCAGTGAAACAATCCAACACAGTTCAGCAGTCCACAATAGTAGTGGGTTATCTGAAGAAGTTGTTGACTAGAGCCATTTAAAGCTCAGCTTATTATTTTGGCCTTATTTTATATACCTCACTTTTATACTTTTCTGCTGGATGGTTAAGACTGAGATAAAGCAAGACCTATGTAACAAAAAATGTAACTATTTTATCTGATGAGATCAGTCAAGTCCCTTCAGGGTTTATCCTATAGCCCTGTACCTCACTTTGTAGATCCTTTGTCAATTTCAGCCATGTGGATGAGTCACGGCCATTGTTTGACAAGTTTGCTCCCTGTGAAAGCCTGAGGGAAAGTTTTCTCTCCATGTGACTCTCCTTAGGCACACTATAGATCATCCATCACTTTCCTTTGTGGCCCCATAATCTCCTTGATCAAAAAAATTGGAACACAACTGAGTTACATGATACTACTGTACAGGTTCTCCTATGTCCTGAGTCTTCATGGACCTTGAAAGGCTAGGGCCAAAATGTTGGCTGACCTTGCAGCCCTTCCATTTCTCCAATTTTTGATCTGCAAAATTAGGTTGTTAACCATCTAGAAGAGAAGCTGATTATTACCCTGCAACATATACAGTTCAATTTACCCTATCTGTCTAAATTCTTTTTAGTTGTTGTTATACCTTTCTATTTGTATTTCTTCTTTTGATATTCTTTCTTTTTTACAGAAAAATAAAAACAAATTTTTTGATGATTTGGAGGTATAGAATTACCTGCAGTTACTTTAAGAAATAAATCCCGAGTTTCTATGCATCTCAGTTCTTTGTAACTAAGTCCCAGATAACTTAAAATCTAAAATTGATCCATTGTATAAGCCAAACAGGAATACAGGTTTTTGTTTTGTTTTGTTTTGTTTTTCCTACAGCCTGGATTGAGTTTGATATGTGGCAGGAGACTGTGAAACTTTATAACAATACTGATAGCATTTGCAGTCTTCATTAGATGCTTCCCAAAGTAGCACATGGTAATTTAGGAAATTGAAATGCATAGATCTCCTATTGAATCAGGCTTTGAATCAGTGTGTAAGTGACTAAGAAAGAATGTATAAATTACCTGTCACAAACTTGTGCAGAATGCAAACTTCTAACCACTCTTGCTCTCTTTACTCCACTGAAGTTTTATAGTTGGTGTGTGCCATGTAAGAGCACTACTACACATCATAAAAAAGCAACTTCCTAACTGTTGCTCTGGTAACAGTGATAGCTTCAGTTATGGTCTTATAAGTAGTTCACATCAGTATAGCACTGTCTGAGCTCAAATAATGATGAAAGCTTCCTTTAAAATCCTGTTATTGGCTCAATGTTTCTGTAAACAGGTATCAAAAGTAGCCTCTCACACCATACACACACTATTCTGGTCCTGCATGCCTTAAAATCTAGGGAGCACCAAAGTACACCAAAATTACATCCATACGAGTCCAGTAGTGTATGGGTAGGCTTTCTCTCATTAGCAATTTGCTTTCATGATTCTTACTCCACCAGTGAGCCTGGTAGATTAGTCAGTTCACACTGGCTTGGGTCCTTGTTTGTCACATCTACGTCACAAGGGTGTTTGAAGGATTAATTAGTTAACATGCAAGATGCTTTGAAGATGAAAGCACTCTGAAATTGCTAAGTGGTGCTAGTATTCCTTCATAGCACATACCTTTCCTTTTATACTTGTAAAATTTATCTACCTTCTGTTAACCCTTTTAGTTAACATTATTTACTCAGATTGTTTTTTAAAAAAATTAACTAGCCTTATCTTCTCCTCCACAAGTCTCAAAATATTTGTTTACTTATGTCCTCATTTCTCTTCTCAGTTTTTCTTTGTATTGTCTACCTTTGACAAGAGAGCATGATGGATATTATCAAATCTTGCCAACTGATTATTTTCTTCTAATTGCATTTTTTAAAATTTGTTGGAATTATAGATAAGTGTACTTACAGATTATGAAAAAGAAAAAGAAAAGTCACTATTGCTAAAGTCCAGAGGCTTGGATATGGAGAATAATTAATTTGGATCAATTGTTATAGTCCAAAGGACTGTGACATACTTATTCGTGCACTTCAGTGCCAAATGACTGAAGAGCTGACAAAGGGGCAAATGTTTTTCCCAACATCATTATATTCACAAGGAATTATTTTAAAAGTCCTTCTTGAAACTGAAGCGCATATTTCCGGCCATCTGCTAAAGTGACCTCAGGTATTCCAGCTCCTTGACATTCAATACAGCTAGTGGCTTTTGCAGCTCCCAAGCTGTAGTTCTGGGTGCTGGGACAGAGAGGAGATGCTCCAGCAGAGAAGGCCCTACACTGCTGCAAAGCCCACCGAACAGGGACGCTTAATATGGCTATCTCCCCTCCTTACATCCGCAAGACAAAGCTGATTTCCTGTGATGGAATTCTGCACAACTCTGACAGTGAACTGTCTACCACTCAGGACTTCTTCAAGGCTCTTTTTGTATTTTCCATTTCAAATGTCAGTGACGCTGAGAAATGTTTGAATGCATCAGAAACAAAGCTGCTTTTTTTTTTTTTTACAAAAACCTCTCTCTCTCGATATATATATATATATATATATATATATATATATATATCGAGAGAGACAGACAGATAGACAGACAGAGAAAGAGACCGAGACACATAGAATAGATGATTATTTGATATTGTGAGCTAATTATTCTTCTAGAGGTTATGTATAGATTAATAGGTTTTTAATAAAATAGAAGTTTCAAAACATACACACAGGCAAAAAATTTGCTTTGTATGAAGTACTGAATTCTGACAATATTCATATATTAAAATAATGTATTTTTCATGTTTCCAGCCTCAAATAGAATGAGAAGAAATGCATAAAATGCCTGTGAAGGGGCGTGGTGGCGCATGCCTGTAATCCCAGCACTGGGGAGGCTGAGGCAGGAGGATTGTTGTGAGTTCGAGACCAGCCTGCGCTACAAAGTGAGCTTAAGGCCAGCTTGAATTGCATAGTGAGACCCTGTCTCAAAAAGACAAAAAAAAAAAAAATGCCTGTGAAATAAAAAGAATATTAGCAATGTATTTTCTACTGCTGCATATAATATGCTTGTATACATATGTGTATTACAACATCTGTATTAGAATTTCTTAATTATGATGTTATTATAAAAAGGCATATTTTAAGGAAAACTATTTCTTAATATATTTAGGACAAATTTAATCATAAATCCAAACTGCTAGAACAAATATAACTTTCAGCTTACAAACTTTTCCACAAAACTATGGTTATAGTTTATGACAAGAAAGGCTTGTCCCAATTCCTTGGTTTTCATTTGAGAAAAGGACTGTTTGCTATATTAAGGAACTTCTACTCAAAATTTATGAAAATGCATATTTGACTTATCAAATACATTTTTCCATATTGTATTTTAAATGAATGCACCAATTTAGATTTCTATTTAACATTTTTTTCTCGTGTATTTAACATTTTTTAAAAAATGAATATTTGATTTTGTATTGAATCTACTGCTCAGATCAGGAAGAATTGACATCTTCAGAGAACTGATAAATGTGTTTAAAAATGTGAATTATTTCTCCTTTCACTTAAGGTTTTGTTTTGACATCTTTAAAGAGAGTTTTGTACTCTCCCCTTCATGCAGATCTTGTACAGATTTTGTTAGGTTTCAATGAAATATTTAGCTTTGAGAATCATTACTAGAGTAAATGATAGTGTGATAAATTTGAATTTCAAATTCCATTTGTTCACTGCTGGTCTGTAGGAAGGTAATGGGCTTTTGCATATTGCAGCCCTGTTGTAATAACTAATTATTTCCCATGGCTTTTTTGCTACATTTCTTGTATCTAATCTGTGTAGCTTTCATTTCTTTTTATTCTCTTATTTCTTTGGCTGGAACTTACTCTATGGTATTTTAAAGACTTGGTGAAGGGGACTTTCTAGGTTTGTTCCTCTTAGTAAGAAGAAAGCTTCAATTTCTTTCTAGTAAGTAAGTTGTGGGGATTTTATAGATGTTCTTTTACAACTTTGAAAAAGTGCCCTTGTGACCTTAGGAAATGTGTACTGTGATGTTCTTGGATGAAGTAGTCCATAAATGCCAATTATATGCAGTGGATTGGTGATGCTACTGGATCAAACTTATCTGTATTAATTTTATGCCCATTAAATCATCCATTTCCAGCACATCCATTTCCAATAATGTCTTCTAGTTATGATAATTTATATGATTCCAAGGTTCTAACTAAACTAAATGTAGTTTAAAATAACATTAGCATTCATTTTAGGTGGAGTATCTTATAATAAGCTGGTATGTGTAAATTTTACTTTCTATCATTATCGATATGCAATTTATTACAGCACATGTATGCTTCACATTGATTTCAAAAAAACCACTGGTATTAGATTTTCAACTAATGCCTCTTTTTCTTTGTCTCTTTGCCTTTTGTATTTCTTCTATATGTATACTGTAGTTTTGTAATTATCCAAAAGTTCTTCAATATTATCTACTTTTTATACTTTTATTTTGTCTTTCAAATTTATAAGTTTCTACTTACCTATTCTCAACCTTACTTATTCTCATCATTCTTCACTTACGTCTACTCTATTGATAAATCCATCCGACTATCATTTTTGTTATAGTAAGGTTTTTCTTGCAATTCCTTTTTTATAGAATTCTTCTGTCTCTGCTTATGTTTTCTATACTCTTTCTGAGTATCTACTTTTTTCTAACGTCCTCAATATATCAATCAGCTTTTCCAAAATCTTGTTAATAATTCCAATGTTCTTTGCATATATGACTCTGATTTTGATGTCTATTTAGTTTTGTTAAACTATTTGATTTTTCTTTAACATGCCCAGTAATTTTGATGGAAAAATGGACATGATGTACTCAGTAAATGGACTTTTAGTGTGAAAATCTTCTTTTGCAATGTAATGGTGAAACACAGGGCCAAGTCCTGCTGCACCTGGCTTAGCACTCAGTGTTTGCTAGCTAGGACAGGACTGATATCACCATTCTAAGGCTTGAGGTGGCTGAAGTTAGATATCTCTTTGTCCAACTAGGTTAGGTTCTGAGATAATGTGGCTTAGGTTCCGTTAAAATGCTTTCCCGTGACAGCATTCTGCTCCCCTGCCAGAAGCCTGAGGAAACTCCGTCCACTATGTACTGTAAGCTCACTGTTTTGGATGGAGTGCTCAGGATTTCTATCTCTCCAGCTTGTCCCAATGAGCGTCCAGCAGCATCTCCACACTGTTCGGTAATTTATCCCAGCACTGGTTCTTTGGGTGGTTTCTGCTATGGTAGACTGTGCTTCTCTGTATTCATCTGATGTAGGAGTTAGCAAAGAGCAAAGCTTGCTGGAAAAGCAACTACAAGATCCCAGGACAACACAGTGTAATTCTCAGGGCCCAGGAGGTAGAACTTGTCAGGAGCTCCCTCCAGATGTGGACTGAGCACAGCACATAAAGCTGCAGACCCCAGGAGCTTGCTGTCACAGCTCCTCAGAGCAGCCCACTGTGCAGCTTCTAGAAGCACAGCATGCTTATTTTTTTTACATGTTTTTGAGTGTGTGTGATTTTTTTAAATTCATTTTAATGAGAAAGGAACGTAAAACAGCAATGAAACAATTTCTTTTTTTATTTTTATTTTATTTATTTTTTTATTTTATTGAAGTACAAATACTAACAAGACAATTTTAAGACACCTTAACAGGACCAATTTGATAAATTAATACATTGCAAACGGTTTTCACAATGCTTTGGTATCGCACAAGGTGCATACATGATATTATACTTACAGACATTATTATAGCAGATGTCTCTTATCAGTAAATTAAGAGTGTAGCTGTTTAAGTATATTATTTTTTACACCTGAATTATATCAAAGATTCAATAATTAATACTTTCTACCTTGTTATTTTCCTAGTGGTTGTCCATAGTACTAGAAGCCGACATGATATCCTGTCCAACCAAGAGCAAATCTTGCCTCTCATAGAATTATGTAGAAGCACAGCGTATCTATCACAACTGTACTGTCCATACACATACATCATGATTCTTCCTTTCTATATCCCTTCCTTTCTCTACACCTGTCAAAGCTGGGCACTCCATTGTCATTCAACCAATTTAGGTACCTGAACTCGATGACACAATCTAACACAGTCCAGCATTCCACAATAGTGAGTTATCTGAAGAAGTTGTCGACCATAGCCATGTACAGCTCAACTTATTATTATGGCCCCGCGGTGTATACTTCATTTTTATACTTTTCTGCTGGATGGTTAAGACCTAGATAGAGCAAACGTATATACCAACACATGTACTTTTTGTTTCTTATGAGGTTAGTGAAGTCCCCTCAGGGTTTATCTTGTAGTCCTGTACATTATTCTGAAGATCCTTTGTCTGTGTCATCCATGTGGAGAGTCACAGCCAATGCTTGACCAGTTTGCTCTCTGTGAGAGTCTGAGAGAAAGTTTTCTCTCCATGTGACTCTCCCCAGGCACACTATAGAATTTCAATCTCTTTCCTCCGTGGCTCCATAATCTCCTTGTTCAGAAAATTTGGGGCTCAACTGAGTTTCATGATGTTACAATACAGGTTCTCCTATGTCCTGAGTCTTTGATGACCTTGAAAGGCTAGGGCCACCCAACATTTTCACCCTAGCCTTTCAATGAAGCAATTTCAAGACAGGTTAGGTCAGTTACAATAATTAATACATTGCACATTGTTGTCTTCGTAGTAGTTATTCAGAAGACAAGATGCAGACATGATAGCTTATCTAAACAATATCAGTACAAACCTTTCTTCTCAATTATTGAAGAGAAAGTAGCTGTATAACTACCCTTATTATCTTGTGCATGCACACACGCACACTTTTCTCACAGCAAAACAATCTTTTATTCTTTTGCAAAGTTAGTAACACGTGACACAAGGTTGCCTAGTAACTAATAGATCACCTTAACTGGACAGGATATTTATCTCAGGACAGAGGTAGCTTGTTTGCTTTAGGCACTGAGGCCTAGACCCACTTACACATATTTGATCAATTTCCTAGTTTCTGTGGCTCCCAACATACCCCCTCCCCATTTTGTTTTGTTTTGTCAGAGATGGGTGTTCCAGACAGATATCTCAGTGGATTAAAGTGCCTGCTTAGGCTAACACAAGCGCTGAGGGTTGTACAGTGCAGGCACCACCCGTAGGGCTTGTTGAGATGCCTAATGAGATTGGGATTGGTGGCACATGCCTGTAATCCCAGCATTTAGGAGGCTGAAAAACAGGAAGGATCATTACAAGTTTGATCTGTGTAGTGAGACCCTGTAGACCCTGTACTAAATACATTTTTAAAAAATAGCTAATAGCACAATTATTTTTGTCTTTATCCTTTCCTCTCTGCTCAATCAAGTTTGTTCTACAGAGCTGGTTTCTCCTTATCCCTTCACTCCTCACCACTGAAATAAACTTTAGGTTCTGCTTTTGGCTTGTCTCATCCAGTTCTTTGATTGATGCATGAAGAACCTGGGAGCTGGGCGTGGAGGTGCATCCTTGTAATCCTAGCACTTGGGAGCTAAGTGAGGAGGGGGGTAGCTGTGAAGTCAAAGTCAGGCTGAGCTACATCTACCTAATGACTGAAAGGTCAGGCTGGGCTATATATAATAAGACCCTATCTCAAGGAAGAAGTGGGGGGGATGAAAAGGACCTGGAATACATTTAATTGGTGAGTCGTTGCTAAAAAAACTACCAGAGGATATACTGTCTATCTCTCCAATTGGGGGACAGTGGTTTGTTTTGTGGCATTATTCCCTTGACAGATCTAGAAGAAACACTTTTCCATTCTTTTCAGCCTCTCACTTGCCATGATGTACTGAAGATCTCCAAGTTCCCAACATGGTGGACTGAAAAGCAAAACTCTTCCATGACTTATCTCTTCCTAGTTGGGGCCTTAAATCAGACATGAATATCAGATTCTGAGGCCAGAGCTTTGTGACTCTAGACAGTATACTGTCAACTACTTTGCTGTGCTGCTGTGTGGTGAGGGTTATTTCCAGCTACTTGTATATTCAGAATTACTAATTCACTGTCTCAGAGTACACATAAGTTTATAAAGTGAATTTATAACAAAAATCACAAAATCACGTCTTTTAAAAGTAGAAACTTTTTATTAGGCAATATAAGTAATTAGTTTCTAAGTCATTCAGTTTTCTGTGTGTATATGCTAGCATTGTCAGGTTAAAAAGAAGAATGACAACTAAGTATAAAAATAAACTCCTTTCAATTCATAGGAATTTTTCTCATTATTATAGAAATGTACTATATGTATTAATAACTTGTATTAGAACTAGAATAAAGTTGTGTGTTTACATTGCACTTACTACATCCTATTAAAATACATCAATGTTTTGTTGTAATTTCAAGCTTGCATTTTGATGTATTCTCATGTTCCCTAGAATATTTCTATAAGAAAATGCCAACACCATTACAGGATTTTTTTAACCTTAGTCCACATTTTTTCCTGCCCCATTACTGCCTTTTCTATGCACACAAAACTCCTCCATGAGCAGGAGTTTTGCAGATAAAAATGTTTCCTTGCTCACACATGGGGAATCTTTGCTATTTTAAAGAAGGTAGAGCTAACATCCAGCCAGACAAGGGAGAGTCGCTGTGTGCATTCAGCACCCTTCTGCAACTCGACTAGTGGGACAAGGAGGGAGAGCAAACCTCGAGTTCAACCATAACAAAAGAGAAATGGTGAGAGACAAAAACACATTTTAAAAAATTAAAGATGGATGGTGCCTTGGTGGCATGTCACTCTTTGAAAGAAGCAGAGGAAGCAGAAACCCACATATCTTTAAGAGAAACACCACAGAAGAAGCAATCCGATCTCTTGTTATATATTCTAAGACTGGGAATAGGAGGGACAATATAACCTGCAATGCTGTAATAAATATGCATTCCAGGTGCAAGTTTGAAGTTATTTTCTGTTGAAATTGGCCCAGAAAATTGTAACTCAGATGGAGAAAACTACTCAAATGTCTTGTTTCCTGCCTGATCACTCCCCAGTGAAATGCATAGATTCATGATCAAATTGTCCAGCTGATTTTTCACTTCCCCTATGTAGGAGGAGAAATCACACAGGTCACCAGATGAAAGAGGAAAAGAGAGAAACCAAAATAGAAATTTGGAGGAAATGGGTTTGTAAGAAAAAAATTTAGAAAAATAACATTATTTCCTCTAAAAGCTGAGGACAAACACAAAATAAGCAAAATAGAAAATCTTATAGGAGTTCTCAATGAATAAGATTTCATAAAAATTAAATATATGATGGCAGAAAGTTGAGAAAAAACAGAAAAATCAGAAGATAAAGTTGATGAAAAGACCATAAAAATATAAAGCAAAAATACAAAGATATAAAAAGTAGAAAACAATTTTTTAAGGTCAAAAATTATCCAAGAACCTCTGACACCTAACTAAGAAGATCTACAAAGAAAAAGTCATCAGGAAAAAGCACAAAGAAAGTATCTGCATTTAACAATTTTCAGCACAATGGATGGAAACTACAACGCATCAGGCAAATCACAGTGGATATTTAGAAGAGATTGCACAAGTTCAGGGTGCGATAGCCAGAGACAGAGACTTTTTAATTCATTGGAAAACCCTAAAATCTTCAAGAGAAACATGAGCAAGATACATTAAATGTTGAGGAACTAAACTGACACCGTGTTTCTTAACCACGCATTAGAAACTAAATGAGAGTGGGGCAATGTAACTACGTCGTAAGGAGAAACTAGACAACTCATTTGTAATTGTAACACAAGGATGCATCATAAGCCAATGTAATCACAGAGTAAAGAAATCAGCTGGCAGGCAATACTGCAGCAGATTCATCTAGTTTAACTGCCTTGGGAGAACAAAGGGTCAACTCAAAGGGTAAAACATTGAAAAGAAAAACACTAGACATGATGAAACTGAAGATTTATCAAAATTCAGGGGTGGCCAGCATCCATCAGGTCCAGAGGGAAACCAGTCCCAAGGTACGCAACTCAGAAGGCTCCAGGCTCCATGAGCAGGAGTTGGCAGAACACCTGATGCCCATAGCTGTCCTGCAAGCGGAATGAGGTGGCTAGCAAAGCATGCGTGGCTTGCATTAGGGAACTATAGCTGAAGATATGAGCGTAAAAGAAAGGAATAATCTTAAAGAAGACAAAAAGGGTTGCAGGAAAAGTAGAATTATTATTAATTGAATAGCATTTGCATAATTTTCATAATATAAATACTGAACATTAACCTATCAAAAAATATTACATAACTATATTAGAAAAAAAGAATAATAGCAAAACTGCCTGTGATATATTAGAGATGGAAAGAGAAAAAGGTCTAAATACAGATTTACTCATGGAATATATACATAAAAAATGACTAAACTAAAAGGGAAGAGTCAGGAATGTGAGAATACAACTTAGAGGTGTGACATTAGTAGAATAGATAATAAAGATGGGGATAAAGTGATAACAGAAAAAAAAGGAGGAGGAAGAGGAACAGAGGAAGAGACAGAAGGCGGAAGAGAAAGAAGATTGAAGAGCAGGAGGAGAAAAGGAAAAAGAAAAAAGAGAAGAAAAAGATGAGTAGGTTGTATAGGAGAGGAAATTTATCTGACATATATCAGAACTTATTAAACTCCAGTAATTAAGACATGTGATAGGGGCCGTGAAGGTAGATCAGTAGAATAAGCACTTGCCTGGCCAATGCAAGGTTCTGAGTTCAGTCCCCAGTACTGCAAAATAAATAAATAAGTTAAGTAATTAATTTAAGTGCAGGGCTCTGTCAAGCCCCATACTGAAATTTTAAAAAATGTGATAATGGCACATGAATAGAAATATAAAAATACAGTCTGTTCTGTGACTACAGAATAGAATATCCATATTTTAAAAGAACACCTCATGGAGAAGTAAATTGTAATTTGAAGGTGTTACCTTGTAGATCAGTTAGGAAATGATGGACTGTAGTAAAAACATACTAGAACAATAGCTATTCATATAAGAAATACATGATTACACCCTAACTTAAAAATATACGTGAAAATTAATCCTTGGTGGAAGAAAGTTGACAACAAGCTTATAAAAATTAAAAGAAACCATAAATCATTTTATGATATCAACACAATGAAGGATAACCCAAACAAGACAAACAAATGAAAATCACAAGGCAAAGATTTACAGAAGGAATTTTTTTTTTTTTCTGGCTAAGGATACTTTAAGGGCAGGTCTGGTAAGGCATGAGGATCTGGGGATGGAACTACAATATCCCGAGCCTGACTGCATTTGCATATGCAGGCACTTAAACAGCTGAGCTAACCAGCAGGCCCCTAGGCCCCCTGCAAAGATTTACACATGCAACCGGTTTACTCACTGTGATGGTGTACACTTGTAGTCCTGCATAGAAGGGGGCTCAGGCAAGAAGATTGTCAATTTGAGCCAGCCTGGGCGACTTAGTAGAATCCTGTCTTAAAATAAAAAAGGGTTGAAAATGTAATTTAGCATGGGGGCCTTGGAATCAATCTCCAGTATCGGAAATAAAATATTGAACTGCTGGGAGATAGCTCAGCAGCCTAAGCACCGCATGGCAAGCTCAAAGACTGGGGTTTGATACCTGGCACTGCATGCAATGCTGGCCCTGGAGCCCCAGGTGCACCATGCTGGCCCCTAAACCAGGTATGGTCACTTGGGCCTATAATCTCAGCATGGGGGAGGCTGAGAAAGAGGATCACTATGAGTCTGAAGTGCATAGTGAGATGCTGTACCAAATAAAATAAATAAACAAATAATTTTTAAAAATATTCAACTATTTTAAAATATCAAGAGACACTACAAAGAAAATCAGAAATCACAGGCTACACTGGGAAATTTTATAATGGGAAATAACTAAAATCTAAATACATAATTCCTAAATTAATGGCAAACAAGACCTGCAAAACACAAAAGGCCAACAAATTCATCAAGAGTGATACAAAATGAAACAATAATGCAAGTTATTTTATACTCCTGGAATCAACAGTTAACAAGTAGCAAATGCAAGGCAAGCACATGGGAAACTTCACTCAGTGCTGGTGGGGTTGTACTCTGCCTGAATTTCCAGACAGTTGTACAAATCCTCTGACAGAACAATTGAAGTAAGCTTAACAACTCATGGATTCCACTTCCTGGTAAAAAATACCATGAAGACTGGCCATGGTGGTGCGCACCTATAATCCCAGTGCTTGGGAGTCTGAAAACAGGAGAATCACTGAGTCTGATCTGTGTAGTGAGACCCTGTAAACCCTGTACTATCATGAAGAGTCTCATCTTCATGTACAAGTAAGCTTGTGGTGGAATTATTGCAGTAGTATGAATATAACTCATAGCTCAGTTTGAATATAAACCAAATCACCATCAAGAAACTGGGAAAAAATTATATATATATATATATATATATATATATATATATATATATATATATATATATATATATAGAGAGAGAGAGAGAGAGAGAGAGAGAGAGAGAGAAGCAATAGAATAATCATAACAATAAAATGAATTAGAGCTCCAAGCATTCGAAATCTCAAACATTCACTGATAGGGAAAAGTAGGATTCATATACACTGTATGATGCAATTATATAAAGATAAAAATATGTCTTTAATATGCTGCTTAAGGTTAAAAATGTATTAAGTAAAACTGTAAATTCCTTATGAGAACAATAATCAAAACTCTTACGGCATTTATCTCCAGTGGGCAGAAAGAAGAATGGCATCAATTTATCTACAGCTCCAGTGGTACTTGTGCAGTTTGTTTCTCAAATGGCTTGACAGGTACAAGAAAAAATTTGTTATACCCCTCTAAATACATGGAAAAATCTGAGTGCCTGAGGTATTTTATAAAGCAAATAAACATAATCAGCTGGTTTTAAAAAATTATTAATTCTAAGAGAAAAATTATAAAGGCATGAAAAGTAGGCAGAACTTAGAAGTATGAAATATGTCTCAGCCTGGAATAACAATTACATATACTAAGTATTAACATTTTCAACATATTTTATTTTAGAAAAATAGAAGATGGACATATTTTTGTAGTGTGGAGTTTGAGTAAAAGAACTAAATCCCCTTATTCCACAATGACAAATTTGAAAAGAATGTGCAAACCTGACATTTATTGAGGATTACTGAAGCATGAACAGGAAGAATCATGTGAGCACATATAGTTGGGTATTTAGAAGGATAGAGAGAAGACTTTGAATTGCAGGCTTCAGAAGAGTGATCGAGTTTTAAACTATATATGTGTGTGTGTGTGTGTGTGTGTGTGTGTGTGTGTGTGTGTATGCATAGTATTTCAGTAAAAAGAAATTTTAATTTAAAAACTGAGGAATATATTTTACTCAAAGCAATGTCTGTAACTCAAACTGGAACTATAGCTAACTCTGACATAAACAGTAGCCCCTCTGGGTGTGGTTGGAGTCTTGTCCCCTTTCTGGCATGCTTTAAATATCATCTAAAGCTGTCCCAAAAATATTGTACCTGTCAAAGGAACTCAGACTCACTGGCCTCCACATCATAATAAAAATAATAATTGTAAAATCCATCATTCCTGCCGCCTGAGAAAGCCAGACCATGTAGGAAGTATTTTATGGAAATCCATAACTGTAGCTCTTCCTGTTACTGACCATTCCCAGTACAGCAGAAAGTAAAGATCCAGCAGACGATGAGGCGATCGTGTCTCCTGTGGCGCTCACTCTCCGGGTCTCTGCCTCCAGATGTGCTTCGAATGCTTCAGGGAAGCAAGTCGCTCAGCACCGGGGAACTCTTCCCTGCATGCCCTGCGGAGCACGGGCAGTGACGCTGTCCCCATGCGAGTGCCAGATGGGCTGAGGGAAGGGAACAACTCTTTGGGAAAAACAAGAGCTAGGGAAACATAAATTTTTGAAAAGGTATCCATTGACAGCACCTACCATGTGATTTCCCAGAAACAAAATACCTTAAAGTCACATAGTCAAAGAAGTTCTTCCTATTCTAAGCTCTGTGTCATTTCACACGCAGTTACAGTGGTCATGGCACGACAAGGACTTTAGGAAAACTTAGCAGGAACACTAACTCCAAAGTCTTTGGTGGGGAAAGAGGAAATGGTCTGCCCTATGCTAATCATAAAATCATTTTATTCTATCAATTTATATGCAGGTATAATAAACTGAAATTCAGAACAATCTGGTCCTAAATCTTTTTTTTTTTTACCCAAAATTCTGCTTCTTCTGTAAAATGATCCTTTTCCCAAGCTTAAGTTCCCAGTGTCCTATCAGCCACAATACCCAGTGAATGATAAATTTGTCTTTTTCTCCTTGTACCAACTTAAGAGCTCTGTGAAGTTTAATATTCCTTGTACTGAGTGCTGTGCTCTATATTCAGTATACACATAAGAATAAGGTCACAGAGCATACTACTGTTGCTACTCTTTTTTTTTTTTTTTTTTTTTTTTTTTTTTTTTTTTTTTTTTTTTTTTTTTTTTTTTTTTTTTTTTTTTTTTTTTTTTTTTTTTTTTTTTGTCTTTTTGAGACAGCGTCTCACTATGCAGTTCAGGCTGGCCTTGAGCTCACTTTATAGCTCAGGCTGGTCTCAAACTCACAACAATCCTCCTGCCTCAGCCTCCCGAGTGCTGGGATTACAGGCCTGCGCCACCACGCCTGGCTTACTGTTGCTACTCTTAATGGTAGCTAGCACTTTTTAGTGTGTACTATATCTTAGGTATTAGCCTTAAATTATCTTTAAATTCTCCCAATGAAACTTATAGTTTGCTTTTTCTAATCTGTACAAAGTGAAGGACACACATGGTGATGCACACCTGTAATCCCAACAGGTAGGCTCTGGCAGGAGGGTCATAAGTCGCAGGATTACCAGGGCTACGTAGTGAGACCCGACTCAAAAAACAGTAACAACAAAAATTAAAAAGCCTGAGGATGTAACTCAGGGAGAAAGGCCTGCATTCAATCCCCGATAGTGCTAATTAAACAAATATGATACAAAGTAACACAAGTGCAAGGGACTACTAATGAAAAATAAATAGTTCAATTATACAAAGTTCTTACTGCAATGGGCTGGAAGACAGAAAACTGCTTTTGCACAATTTAGTGATTACAGGTGAAACAATCCAACTGAGGTACCTGTAAATGTCACAGAGATGAAAGAGACTCCTAAAGCTCTTGTGTTTCTGGGGAACTTAAAATGTAAGTGTTCAGTTGGTAGCTTCCCTTACCCGGTCACAGGCTGCGCCAGGGGAGATGGGTTCAGGGGTGCACAGCGTCCGACCCCACAGAGTGGAGTGCGGATATTTTTATACATTTCTTCTCACTCTTCTTGTGCTCTCAATCACCTGCTACTCTCCATCCAGTGTTATTTTCTGGTTCTTTATGTAAACCATGCTCACTTCTGCTTCGGGGCCTTTGAACAAGCTGATCCTTCTCCCAGTCTTCCTCCACCCAGCCTTCAGGTGCCTGCGGCTTCCTCTCAGAAGGCCTCAAACCCCTGCCAGGGTCTCATCCCTGCGTGTCTAAATAGCCATAAGCAGTAATTTCTTCATTTACCTTTTCTCCCCCGACGCAGAAATCTAGACTCCATCAAAGCAAAGCTTCTACTTGTCTTGTTTTCTGTTATACCCTCAAATTTTAGATCAGTGCTTGTTTTTAATGCTCAATAAATATAGTATTTTTCTGTCACGACAGTTTATTTTAATTTCTCTTTAATTACTAGCACCAGCTAATACTAAATACATTGGTTCTATGCTGTGCCTGCAAAATTCAGCGTATAGTGATAACATTCAATAAATACATGAATGGTGGAAATATTTCTATTATCTTTCCATCTAAGGTGAATCCATCATAGTATCAAGGTTAAGGATGAATAATTCTTCTAAACCGTCTTCTAGGAAGTGCTAAATGGATTTGATTTGATCCATGAACTACACAAACTCTTCATAAATATAAAGTCAATACACAAGTCAATAAATATACAGTGTATTGCATTTATATATCATATCATCTCATATATCATGTCATACCATATCATATTATATCATACCCATATTTCTTAACACAAAACCTGGAATTACAACAGCAGCCTCCAGAGTGACTGATAACCAAGGGGGATTTTTTTAGGCTGGCATTAGTGAGGCTGGATTCAGTTGCAAATTGTTTTCTCCCATGAATTAGCTGAGGTGTGGAGCCATCTTCGTACTTTGGCACATCACTGTGGTAGTTGGATGGAGGATTTCTAAAAAAATAAGCGAAGAATTAAACTGTGGGAGAGCTTGCAGTGCAGCTGGAAATAGCAGCCTCTGATGAGTGAGCTGAGCCCAAAACCGAAATTGAATAATGCTCAGAAAAGCAAAGCTGGCATTGCACTGCTTTTCTGATAGCCAACTTGCTCATAAGGTCAGGAGCCAAGACAGATCCAAGCCCCATGAACACCGTTCCACAAGACTAACATAGAGCTGTGTTTCAAAACAGATGCCCACTTGGCAAGGAAATGAAGGGGCAGCCTGAAACATGTTATATGACAATATTATTTATTTGCTTATGTGCATTGAAGACACAACCATTTCAGTCTCAAAACAGAACTTAACACAGATGATGCTATGAGGGGATCTCCAAGTAATGGAGTTTTTGTTTCTTAATGCAAGGACTATACCATAAAAAGGCACATAGTACCTGAGACTTAATAAGCTACTAATCAAAAACATCCTTGGACATTTATAGATTTTTACAGTCATTAATGTTTCAGAGACCCCAAAGGGGGTCAACTAGTTCCATAAAGGAGATATTTCTTTATTTTCTGTAACCAAGGACACATCCTTCAATGTCCACAAAAAGCACAGGTACAGAAAGCAAGAATGCTCCTCCCCAGACTGAAGCAATCAGACACTCATTGCTTCTGGTATTAAATCAGTGAACCCCCAAAATAATGCAATCTATGTTATTTTTAGGTGCATAAACCTTTTCTCCAGTATATGTATATATTATGTATATACTAAAATGTAGAATATATATATATATATATATATATATATATATATATATATATATATATATATATATATACATACATACTGAGAGCCATTCTGAGTTTTTTAATAATTTTACTGAGAAACAAATAGCAATGAGACACTGTCAAAAGCAATTAGTAGGACTGTTTCAATAATTAATACATTGCATATTGTTGTTTTAGTGGTTATTCATTGTACAGGATGCAGACACAATATCCTCTCCATAAACACTATTAGAACAAATCTTTCTATTCATTGAATTAAGAGAATGTAGTTGTATGTCCATCCTATTTTGAATACACAGTACAAAATGGTTGTTCATTTGTATCCCTTTTTTTGTTTAGTTCTGTCAGAGAAGGGTATTCCATTGTCATTTAAATATTATAGGTGTGTAAATTCAGCAAAATATTCCAATATAATCCTGTAGTCCATAATAGTAGTGAGCTTTCCATAAGACGCAAACTCAGAAGTTGTTGACTTGAGCCTTTTATAGCTCAGCATGTTAATATGTATTTACTTTTTATACTTAGTTTTTATACTTTTCTGCTGGATGATTAAGACCAAGATAAAGCAAGACCTATATGACAAGAAATGTAACTTTTACATCTGATAAAGTTAGTCGAATTCCCTCAGGATTTATCCTGAAACCCTGTGCAGCAGTTTCTAGATTCTTTTCCAGTGTCAGTCATGTGGATGAATCATGGCCATTGCTTAATCAATTTGCTGTCTGTGAAAGCCTGGGAGAATGTTTTCTCTCCATGTGACTCCTTAGGCACACTCTACATCATCTATCACTTTCCTCTGTGGCCCTATAATCCCCTTGATCAAAAAATTTGGGATACAACTGATTTACATGATGTTACTGTACAGGTTCTCCTATGTCCTGAGTCTTCATGGACCTTGAAAGGCTAGGGCCAAAATGTTGGCTGTCCTTGCAGCCCTTCTTTTTTCTCTAGTTTTTGGTCTGAAAATTAGGTTGTTAACCTTCCTTAAGAGACCCTTATTGTTATTACCCTACAACATCAGCAGTTGAGCTTAACCTCACTATCTGTCTCAATATAAAATATCTTAGGAATGGCCAGTGTGGGTTTCACTGAGGCACAAAAACATTTCTTGGTATTAACATAACGTTGAAGTTTGGTGAATCATATTTGTTGAGCTATAAAACAGAATGGTGACAGCAAAATTATTTTCTTTTCAGTGGAATTCATTTTATTTTTCATTTCTAATATTTGAAAACATATTCTTATTTTCTCTCAATACTGTAAACATTTTCTTGAAACTTGGCTTCAGCATCTTTCTCTGAGTACTGGATCAGACTGACTAATCTGCTATCTTTTTCCATTAAGTAGGAAAAAGTGCTTATCTTCTTCCCACTAATTCAAAGCCCTGGGGGACACATAGTTATGCTATTCTCTGGTAGAGTTTCAGGCTTTAAGCACTCTTGGTGGGCAGATTTCATTGATTCTACATTAAGGTTCTACTCAGGGTCGTGGACTCAATTGGAAGGCTTTACAGAATTCCAGATTTCCATTCTCTGGAGTTTAAGTTTTATTACTTAATGGACAGTATAACTTTGAACTGAGCTATAAATGGACAACAATTAGCAAAGTGACATGACTGACAGAGCAAGAATTCTCAAGAAGATTCCATAATGATAATTCTGGGTGAAGAGCACTGAAATACATAGCTCATGTAAAAATCAGTGCAAAAGTAAGACTTAAGGACCTTGTAGGACATCTACAATAGTTTTAAGTTATTCAATTTTGACCAGACATTTAAATATAACTAAAACCCTAAAAATTCATCAAATGATTCATTTTCAATTATCTTCAGAGAATACCTTTGAAATTGTTATAAGTTTCAAACTGGTCACATGTAAGCTCATAGTACTTCTCTGCCTATATAAATGTGTGTGTCTTTTTTCTCTGAAACAAAAAGTTCACAATCATTCCTTGTCACAGAGCACACTTCCTATCTGAAGGTTAGGTAGGCCAGCCAGGATCACTGGTTATGGTGAGCAGAGACACTGGCAAAGTCCAGGAAAGGGAAACACGTATGTTCCTGTTGTCCAAAGACACCTGCAAATGTTCTCAAGTGTGCAGGCCCTCATTCTCAGACACTGTTTTTTTCCTCTTCCTGAATTAAGAATTCGTATGACCTGGTTAAGCAAATACTCAGTGGAAGGGTAGCCCATATTTCATGACGAAAGGCAAGGGAAAATAATACGCACCTTGTGTCTCTCTGACTCATGTAAAATCTAATCATTCATTCCATTCCATGGCCCACACTGGGTTTAAACAGCCAGAGCCTGTCTGCCAGGTAAAAAGACTTAATGTCCCTCTTGAGAAGAAATTAACTGCTAAAACAGACTGAGGTGAAACGGAGTTCTGTCTTCTGTCCTCAATGCAGCCATTTTTCTCTTTTAATCTCATTCTTCCATTCAAGCAGAAGGAAGCCTTGGATCTTTGCCTTGAGCAGATTTCACTTCCAAGGCTCACATTCTGGAACTTTGCTTAATTGCAGAGGTGCGCTGCCCATGGAGCAACTCTGCATTCAGTCCATTGCAGAGCAGGAAGGGGAAAGGGGCACTCCACTCCCCTGGCTTCACGTCACCCAGAGTCCATTTTATTTACTCAGACAGACTTTGCTGGATTAGTTAATGCTGAAAAGCAACACTGCTCAGACAGATCTAGGACAGCAAACTGCAGCTGATGCGGCTGTGGGACTTGGGCTTCCCAGCAAATATGGCAATGGCCTTTTATCCTGGGAGGCTGGGAAGAAAAGTATAGAAAGAAAAGTGGTCCTGTTATGAGTATAGCCAACTGACCAGAACTGTCTTTTGTCAAGTCACTTCCAGAATGTGGAATGTATGTTTACTACATGGGAAACTAAAAGGTCACTCAATGTAGAACACTCAGTGTTCTCCAGAGAAACAGAACCAGTAATATGAGCACATGTACAGAGAAGTCCAACACCATGTACGGAATTGGCTGACAGAATTATGGAGATAAAAAGCCCCTAGATCTGCAGGTCAAGTCAGCAGGTGGGAGATTCAGGAGAGTTGATGCTGTGTTCTGAACCAAGTCTGAAGGCCTGAGAACCAGGGGAGTCTAAGGGCTGAAGAACTGATGTTTCACTCTGAAGTTCGTCAGAAGAAAATTCTCTCTTCCAGGGAAACACCAGCCTTATCTTCTACTCAGCCTTCTCGCTGAATTAGTGGAGCTTACCCACATTTAGAGAGCAGTCCACTTGCCCACCAGTTGAAATGTTAGTTTCCTCTAGAAACGTGTTCATAGAAATACCTAGAATGTTCAGCTGTATATGTGGGTACCCTATTCCCCACTAAAGTCCACACATAAGATTAACCTTCCCACCTAAGATGCTGCTTCACCCCGAGTCTGGGTCAAGGCCAGCATGATCACCCTGGCCCTGAGTTTACAGCTAGCCCACTCGCAGCCCTGCTCACAGCCCAGGGCCAATGTGTTTTGCTGGTTCTTTTCTTCAAACTCTCTGCCTTGGCAGAGAGTTCAGCCGTTTTTATCCCATGGAGCTAGTTCCCACTTAAAAGTATAAATGTATAGATATGACAGCAGTTTCCTTTATTTACAGCATTTATTAATTTTTCTGTTTCTATTTCTATTTGTCACTTTTTTAAAAACAAAACTCTATATAGACCTGAAACTTTTCACTGAACCCAACTCAAAAGATTTATAGAGCTATAAATACAATGCAAAACTTTAAAACTTCTAGAAGGAAAAACAAACTGTTTGATCTTGATGTGGCAATGAGTTAATATAATAATGTGATTTTTGTGAGGTAAAAAAAGGTATACCGAATTGTATTAAAACAAGAAGTTTTTGCTCTGCAAAAGATTTTATTAAGGAAAGCAAAGGCTGAGAATGTAGCTCAGAGGTAGCGTGCTTGACTACATGCACCAGGTCCTGGTTCTAAGAAAAGAAAGGAAACAGAAAAAAGCAGCTTCACGTGAGACATGACATTGGTAAGACATGAATCTAATAAAAAAAAAATACTGGTATCAAATTATAGAGAAAGTATTTAAAATAGGACAATAAAAAAACACACACAACCCAATTTACATCTAAATAAACACCTCACCACAAAAGATATACAAAAGAAAAGTAAGGATAAAAAGCAATGCTGGGGCCGGGGAGATAGCTCCGTAGAATAAGCACTTCCCTGGCAAGCGCAAGGGCCTAAGTTCAATCCCTGGTTCCACCAGAAAGAAGCAAGAAAGAATGAATGAAGAAAGAAAGAGAGAGAGAGAGAGAGAGAGAGAGAGAGAGAGAGAGAGAGAGAGAGAGAGAGAAAGAAAGAAAGAAAGAAAGAAAGAAAGAAAGAAAGAAAGAAAGAAAGAAAGAAAGAAAAGATGCACACTATTAATTCTCAGGGAAATTGAAAGATTAATGGTAAGTCACCATAAACATATTGCAGTAGTCTGTTACTCTTGAGACCAAATGCAAAAAGTAATTTCACTTGAGCAACGTCCTCTAGTAGATTGCTCCCACAGGGCCTATGTGTACAATTCTGCTGATGCTATACATATATGCTACAACTGATTCATTTATTTCACTTTATTTTTAGTCTTTTTATTTATTTATTATTTGGTACAGGGTCTCACTACACAGCTCAGCCTCATGGTGACCCTCCTGTCTCAGTCTCCCAAGTGCCAGAATTACAGGTTGTTCCACGATGCCTGGTTTTGGTGGCTGGCAATGCTGTAGTACCAGGGATCAAACCTGGGTCCTTGCACTTGCAAGGCAGGTGCCTAGACCTCCAAGCTATCTCTTCAACCTGATTCATTCATTTTCACAAGTACTCCAACTAATGTAAAGGTTAATAACACAGAAACTGGGTGCATTGTGTGCTGGTATGTTGTGCTACTCTCACACCTTTCTACAAGTCTATATTACTGCTTTTGAAGAGATACTTTAAATGAGAAAAACATCACCTTGTTATATGCAACATTTGTGTGTAGTCCAAGTGTTATAAGTCAGCTAAGATTATTATTCAAAATTTTATTTTGAAATGTATTATGTAATTATCATATTTTAAACAGGCTTGCACTTATTTGCTTTAAGGAGTAAATCACACTTATTAATCTACCTTTGCTCCTAATGTCTTTTGAGGTAATTTTTTAAAAACCGTTCCGAATAAAAATTTGAAAGTGACACAGGTGCGCTTCGGATCAGCAATATAGAAGACAGATTTTTTTTTTCATATGATTCTGCTAACGAAGTTCCTTCCATAAGGAACTTTTGGATGATGTTTGAACCATCATTTGGATCAAACATCATCCAAAGGTGTCATGTCAGCAGCCATTAGGTAATTAGATCATGGAGGCACTATCTCTCTCTCTCTCTCTCTCTCTCTCTCTCTCTCTCACCATCCCTCCCTCTCTCCTTCTCTCCCTCTCTCTCTCTTGGTTTTCTTTACTCTCTGCTTCTCAACTGCCATGACTTGAGAAGCTGTCTTCCCCTCACCCTTCCACCATGATGCTCTGCCTTGGATCCAGCAAATCATGGACTAGAGCCTCCAAAGCCATAAAGCATGTGCTAATGATTGCTCATGTCACAATCTAAGACAGATGATGCTAAATTATCATAAGGCTGAGCAAATCTTTGAATTTAATTTCATTATTATTATTAGGTAAAAGGATACCTAAGGTAAATAAAAAATAAAGTAGGCAAGTGGACTATAGTTTTTTTTCTTTGTTCAACCACCTGAAAAGACATTCTGGATCTCTCCAGCACAGTTAATAATTCCCTTTCAAGGATTTTAAGCTTCAGGTGAATCCTTCACACTACTGCCTAATTCCATTTAGTCATTTTTTTTCCAATTCAAGATGGAAAGCAGTTTCTGACCTTTTACTGTGTACCAGTCATGCATGTATATATGAAGAATATCATTAACTAACCATTATCTTCAGATTAAATCAACATAGTCCCTTTAATCTTTTCAGTGGAGGGCCAGTAGTTTTACTCTTGTGGGTGGTTACCTGCATATTTATAGCAAAAAAATTGCTACAATCATGTCTTCAGTCCAGCACCACAGAATGAAACCTGACATTGAAGACAATGTATTTTAAAACACCTGAGAATGAATTATAACTGAAAACATTTCCAATTACTTTTCAACCTTCCTTTTGTGCATGTCATTACAAAAGGGAAACTTAAAACTTGATAGAATATAACCTTCTAAAAGCATATTCCCCATGCAAATACAAAAATACAATTTATTCTCTGGGACACTAGGGTAAGATGGGTTGGCTAGCAATTTTTCCCCCTCTACTAAGGAGTGATAGGAAAAAAAAAAAACCACTTGATATTTTGCCAACCCTGGCAGCTCTCATTTCAGGCAGCAAGAGTCCTTGAATTGTGAAAGAATTTCCTGCTGTTCACAGTGTCTGCAACCACACAGTTTTTTGGAACAGAATTTACTGCTTTTGTCAAATGGGCCTAAAGAGACATCACTAGCTTGTCCTCTGGTCACCACAGGAGACTTCCATACAAGGCTCAATCATTTGGGTCAACCTAAAAGAGATTTATTGCTTCCATAAGTGCAATGAATTGCTTGTATGATGCACAAAACAAAATGTACATTAGACACCCAACACAGATCAAGCCTCTACTGAAAAAGAAAATAGAAAGCTAGTCCTTCTTTTCAAAAGAAAAAGAAACCAAGAAAGTAAGTGAGAAAGAAGAAAGAAAAAGAGAGAGAGAAAGAGAAGAAAGAAAGAAAGGAAAGAAAGAAAGAGAAAGAAAGAAAGAAAGAAAGAAAGAAAGAAAGAAAGAAAGAAAGAAAGAAAGAAAGAAAGAAAGAGAAAAAGAAGTTTACACAATTTACAAATTTAGGGATTTATAATTATGGTAGAAAAGCTTTTCTTTGCAATTTATTAATGAGAAATTTTTCAGACAATTATCATTTGATTGTGGGAATTTATTTCAACTGATCTCTGGCCAAATGATTCCTATCATCTGAAGTTGAACAAGTTTAAAATCGAAGACCCTAAATTCAGCTTTAAACCATGTCCTACCTTTAAATTTTGGACAAAATCAAACCACAACCAGGCAGTTAAGGTCTTGCAATTTTAGACACTCGATAATCCCTTCACCTTTTCCACCTCTAACCTAAGCCTCAGCTCCTGCAACCCCAGAAAGGGGAGTTTACTCTTCTATTGCTGTCCTTATTTCCTCCCTTTCCTCTTCTCATAGGCTATGGAAAAAATCCTCCCCTCTCCTAGTCATAAAATCCCAGCAACCTCACCCATTAAAATTCTCTTCTTGTCCATGATCTACTGAGAACTGACCGATGTTCAGCAAAACCAGTTCAGGTAACACTGCAATTCTAAGTATGCTGTCAATAGTAGAGAAATAGTGCAGTGTACATAGGTGCAATGCAACATGCCCATAATACAGTATTCAAGATGTACACATGGAGGATGTTCACCAAGCTGCTCTTGTACTCAGTTAAATGCTGAGGGATATGACTCACGTCTACACTGTGGGTATTCAGAAATTCTACCATAAATCCTAGCATTGTACCATCAGTGAGGATACAGTTTTCAACTCTATAAGAGAGAAAACACATAATGGTTACAGGAATTGGGAAAAAAGTTCTTAAGAAAAATCAATATTTTAGGCTTTGTTTATACATATTTATTTATAAACAACATAAAATTGAAGTAATGATTTTAGATCTACAAAATGTTTCAGACCAATTTATACATATAGCTGAGATAAATCTGACAATGTTGCAGGAAAAAATCTGGGCAACTAAACTTTTCATTAAAACTGAACAACTAATTTCTGCTTTGGGGTCTTTGCTTTTCAAGAATAGCTGGTTTTGTTTTTCTTAATCTAATCTCCCTCAACTTTTGTTTGATGCCGGAACAAGTTCAAACCAAAACACATATGTCCACCTCTGTTGCTAAATAACTATTCTGCTTTGAAGTTAGAACAACATTTTAAAGAATATATTTATAACTTTTCCATAATGGTGGATTAGAGTTATCAGTGCTTCCAAGATGTTTAGAGGACACTTGCCAGGGTCCACAGGTATGAAGAAACTGGGGCAGAGGAAAAATATAAACTTGGGAAAGCAATTTGGAGACAACTGCTAGATGGATTCCAGGATCAGAGAAAACAGGACATAGCTTGATCCCTTCACTGCTTAGAACTCATGTCTGAATAATGCAACACCATGGGAATCAATCTAACACATGAAGGAAGAAGCTGAGTACAATAGTGGGTCTGGGGTTTGAGCAATCATTACCCAGTGCCCACCTGTCCTAGTGAGATAGGAGATGAGGGTATATGGCAAAACTGGTGGGATCTGTGAATTACAAAAATCTCAGAATGCTTGCACAGAATAATCCCTAAAGCCCTGCATTGAACCTCTTGTAAGAACTCACAGGTTTCCAATACATTGGCCTGACCTGACATCAGCCTAAGGTGAGGGACCCAGCACTGCCTCTCAAGATCCATACGTAGAAGTTCCTCATGCATTTCCTCAAGATTTGGGTGGTATAAAGGGACACGGAAGATAAGAGCTGACTTTTGTGGCTTTTCTCATGTAGCTCACCCTGCTTCCTCCAAGGTGTACTCCTATGTTGCTTTTTCTTTTTATTATTATTATTATTATTATTATTATTACTATTATTATTATTGAAGAACAAATAGCAATGAGACAGTTGCAAGACAAATTAACAGGACAAATTCGATAAATTAATACATTGCAAAATATTTTCGTAATGTTTTGGTGGCGTACAAGGTGCATACATTCTATTATACTTACAGAGATTATTATAGCAGATGTCTCTAATCAGTGAATGAAGAGAGGGTAGCTATGTACTTATCTGTGGAACCAGGAATTGAACTCAGACCCTTGCTCTTGACAGGGAAGTGCTTATTCCACTGAGCCAACTCCCAAGACTGACAATTTCTTTTGACATGCAGAAACTCCTCAAGAAGAGCTCATTCCAGTTGTTGATTCTTTCAAGTGTTTCCCATGCAAATATATGTTTGTTCATGAACTCTTTACCTACCCGTATTTCTTCAAGAGTTCCCCCTACTTTCTCTTCCAGGATATTGAGTGTTTCTGTTTTAATGTTTACATCTTTAAACCATTTTGACTTTATCTTAGTGCATGGTGATAGAGCTGGGTCAAGTTTTAGTTTTTGGCATGTAGAAAGCCACGTTTTCCAGCATCATTTGTTAAAGAGGCTATTTTTCTTCCAGTAAGCTTGTTTGGCCCATTTTTGAAGATCAGGTAGCTGAATGTGTTTGTAGATGCCTCTGCATCTATTAATCTACTCCATTGATCCTCAGGTCTATTTTGCTGCCAATACCATGTTCATTTTAACCCAGTTGCTTCGTAGTATAATTTCAGGACAGGAATTGTGATGACTCATGCCTTGTCTTTATTGGCCAAGATTGCCTTTGCTATTCTAGGTCATTTTTGTTTCCAAATAAATTTTAGGAATGATTTCTCTGTGTCTTGGAGGTATGTTGGTGGCAGTTTGATAGGGATTACATTAAATCTGTACAGCAATTTTGGGAGTATGGCCATCTTCAATATGTTTGTTCTTCCTATCCAGGAGCAGGGAATATCTTTCCATTTTCTGAAATCCTCTATAATCTCTTTTGTTAGGGTGTTGTAATTTTCCATGAAAGGATCTTTGACTTCCTTGGTTAAGTGAATTCCAAGGTATTTCATTTTCCGCAATGCTATTATAAAAGGTGTTGGTTCTATTGTTTCCCTTTCAGTGTCCTTCTTATCTGTGTAGAGGAATGCTATTGAATTTTGAGTATTGACTTTGTAGCCTACTATGCTACTGAATTCCCATATCAGTTCTAGTAGTTTCTTAGTGAAACTTTTTGGGTCTTCCAAGTAAAGTATCATGTCATCTGCAAATAGTGATAATTTAACTTCTTCTTACCTATTCTTCCTCCTTTTATATCTCCCTCTTTTCTAATGGCTGCTGCTAATGATTCCAACACTATATTGAATATGATGGGTGATAGAAGACATCCTTGTCTTGTACCTGATTTAAGAGTAAAAGATTTCAGTTTTTCCCCATTTAGAATTATATGAGCTTTTGGGTTGTCATAGATGGCTTTTATCAAGTTAAGATAGAGTCCATCTATTACAGTTTTCTGTAGGACCTTAAACATGAATGAATGTTGAACTTTGTTAAAAGCTTTCTCTGCATCAGTTTGAGATGATCATGTGGTTTCTAGATTTCAGTCTACTAACATAGTGTATTACACTTATAGATTTTTGAATATTGAACTAAACTTGCATCCCTGGGATGAATCCTACCTGGTCATGGTGTATAATTTTCTTGATGATTTTCTATATTCTATTTGCTAGGATCTTATTGAGTATTTTTGCATCTATATTCATGAGGGAGATTGGCCTGTGGTTCTTCTTTTATGTTGTATCTTTCCCTGGTTTTGGAATCAGTATAATACTTGCCTTCAGAAATGATTTTGGGAGGACTGCTTCCTTTTTGATTTCATTGAAGAGTTTGAGGAGTGTAGGGATTATATCTTCTATAAATTTCTTATAGAATTCAACTGTGACTCCATCAGGAACTGGACTTTTCTTTGTCCATAGACTTTTTATTATGTTTCGTATTTCATTGGCTATTATTAGCTTATTCAGAGTAGTTATATCTTCTTGGTTCAGTTTTGTTAATTTGTACCTTTCGAGGAATCTGTCCATTTCTTCTATGTCTTCTATTCTGTGAGTGTAAAGATTCTTGAAGTAGTCTATTTCTCTTAATTAGTGAATTGAGTCCATTTACAATGATGTTTAAAATTGAAATGTGTTGACTTATGTTTGTCATGATATTTACCTGGTGTTGTTCGCTCCTTTTTATCCTGTGTTTAATTGTCTGTCCTGTTTAGTGGATTCCTTCCATTCTCATTGGTGGAGTTCTTGTCATTGTGGTCTCTCTCTAGAACATCTTTCAGCAGCCTGTGTAGGGATGGCTTTGTCATCATGAAATTCTTTGGTTGTTCTTTGTCGTGGAAGTATTTCACTTCTCCATCAAACTTGAAAGAGAGTTTTTCAGGGTATAATAATCTGGGCTGGAATTTGTTTTCATGTAGGACTTGAAGAACTCTGCTCCATGCTCTTCTTGCCTTCATGTTTTATGTAGAGAAGTTGGATGTAATTCTGATGGATTTTCCTTTGAATGTGATCTGTTTTGTCTCTCTAGCAGCTTTCACTATATCATTTTTGTGTTGCATTTCTTGGATCTTGACTATTATATGTCTCAGTGTGTTTCTACTTGGGTTGAAGTTATTTGGTGTTCTGTATGCTTGGATTGTTGGATTGTTTCCTTATTTGGAAGTTTTCTGCGATTACTTCTCCCCAAATTCTTTTTGTGTCATTTGTATTTACTCCTTCATTCTCACTGATACCAGTTAATCTCACATTGTTCATCCTGTCGTCATCTTGCAGGTGATGGATTATTTTTTCCTGCGTTCTCATTTTTTTTTTTTTAAGGTTTTTCTTTCCTTTTTTTTTTTTTTTTTTTTTTTTTTTTTTTTTTTTTTTTTTTTTTTTTTTTTTTTTTTTTTTTGTACACAGGGTCTCATTGTGCAGCCCACATTCATAGTGATCCTCCTGCTTTCTGCCTCCCTAGGGCTGGGATTACAGGCACGCCACCATGCCCGGACTCCATTGCCACCTCAGCGCACCTGAAGGTGGGGCCAGTGCAGCAAGGGGAAGCAGGGATCGAACCCTAGTCGCTGAGCTTACCTAAGCAAGCGCTTAGTCCGATGAGCTATACCGCTGGCCCTCATTCTCACTGTTTTTAAGAGATCCTTTCTCACCTTTTCACTAGTTGCTCCGTCATCTTAAATATCTGAAACCCTGTCTTTGCTTTCAGTGAAATGGTTTTGTAGACTCATGATTGATATTTTTAGTTCTTCTATATCTCTTTGACTCTGTTTCATGAGTTCTATTTCTTTTCTGTATTGCTCATTCAAAGAATCCATCATATTTCTGATCTCCTCAATTTTTTTTATCCATGTCTTCTTTAGAGGTAGTTATTCTTTTTCTGAAGAGTTTCTTCCAAGTTGGGTTTCCTCTGCATATTTCTGGACTTGTTTCTGTATTGCAGATGCTATGATTTCAAAGAATTCTTTTTTTCCAAAAAATTCTTTTTTGATTTCAGGAATTATTTCTGCTTTGAGTTCCTGATGACCTTTCTGCTGTTGTTTGATTGCTTCTGACGCTGTTAATTCATACATTTCAGCTGGAATAGTGCTCTCTGCACTTGTTCATTGATTTTCCCCCTGATGTTTCTGCATTTGATTCTTTATTTCAGATGCTATGTATTCAGATATTTCTTTTTTTCTTTCATGAATTAATCCTCATCTCCATTCCTCTATACCTTTCTGCTGTTGTTGTTTTGCTTCTGTCTCTGTTAATTCATTCATTTCAGCTGAGCTAGTGTCCTCTGCACTTACTGGTGGACTTGAGGTCTGAGATTGCATTTTTCTCCTTGTCTTTTTCATTTTGTATAGTATTGATCTCTAACATTTGGTGTTGAGCTTTGATGCTGTTATAACCTTGGTGTGTAATGAGATTAGGGGGCCAGTCTATTAAGTTTCAGATTATCCCCAGTTATGCCTGGCCTGGATCTAGCTGTTGTGCTCAGTTTCTTTTTGCTGCAGCTTCTGTGGTTCCCCTTTGTTGGTTCCCTGGTCAGGCGAGCAGGAACTGAACTGGGATGCAGAGTGCGTAGTGAAAATTCCCACTATCTTGGCTTGCTTTGGGTCTAGGATCCCGCAAGTTTCTGGAGTCAGCCCTGTTGTCTCAGGCAGGTTGCTCTCTAGGTGGGCAGGCTTGAGCTTTGGTGGGTCTGCTGGGCTCCCAAAAGTATAGTGGATGTTCTTATTCACTGGGTAGGCTGTGCTGGGTCAGCCAAGCTTGCTGGGTCCGGGGCTGCAGGGTGGGACCTGGGACTGCTGGGAACTGTCTCTCCTGTGTGGCGGTCCTGGAGCTCTCACTCACTGACCGAGCTCCACTGGGTCCTGTATGTTGCTTTTTCTTCTTTTGTTTGGCTACAGTTGACTCTACAGTGCCAGGTTCTCCTCTCAATCTTCACTTGTTCTTGTTCCAATAAACAGCAGCTACTGTTTGCTCATTTTGATCAATTCTTTGCTCAAAACAAAAACCTAGAATCTAACTTCAGAATTAGAGGCAAGCAACCCAAGGCCTGGTAACATTTATTTGGCAAACTAGTTTTAGGAAGAACCATGTGATAATACTAGTGTTCTAGAGGGCAACAAGCAAGATGTTTACAGGAGGCCCCTCCTCAGATTAGCTCCTTAAAATTATCAAAGGGCAGAAATTGAGTTAGGACAAATGAGTCCTAGGGACAGAAAAAGATGAGAATACTCAAGGTTCTGGATAAGGAATAGACACAGGCAGAGACATGGAGCAGCTGTGATTAGTACAATTTGGGGGTAAAAGAGAGACACTGGGGCAGTGCAGAGTAGACACATCCCACTGCCATCCCAAAGATTATCAAGCTCTGTGGCCATGAAGTATCCCACCTACTGCATGCACTCTAAAACACCACAGAGCTCAGCATCAGAGTTCATTCACCAAAGTCAGCTGAACTCCACGTTTATGTGATTCCCTCCCATTGTCTTCTACACATACCTGAGCTTCAAGCATAAAGACCTATCCTTGCCAAGTCCTAGGTACCACAGTATTCAAGGGCTGGGTAAAAACTTTATGGGAGGAATGGACAGAGACTTTGGTCCAGAGAATGGAGGAGGGGTGATGGAGTGTTGCCCAGAGCACACACTTGGAATAGTGTGGAGAGACAAGGTGTAATCAGTTACAAGGATTATAACGGAAGAAAGGTGACTAGAATCAAAGACATTCTTATAGAGATCATCAGAGGCACAGATGTGTGATCAAACTTACTCTGCTGAGTCTTCTCTGATATCTTTGATGATAGGAGATCATAAGACAGAAAGAAAAATACCCAGCAAATCCTACCCACAGGAGCCCAGCTGAAGCCTCACAGAACTCTGTCTGGGAGGAAATGGAAAGAAGGAAGACCCAACTGTCAAGCCCTTTTACTCATTGGTAAGCAACAAATCTTTGGGGGGGAACCAGTTTAAATACCTCCTAGTCACAATCATAGAGAACTGAAGCTCATTGCCCCACCACCACCCAACAAATGTCAAGGAAAGTTCCTTCCTTTTTTGACCTATGGAAGAACACACTGGTCCAATTAGCACTGAAGTACAAATATGATTGACAGGATTTTACATTTGTATCTTCTTTGTGTGAGCTTTTCTTCTCTTCTTTTTCTCCTTTTATTATTTATATGCTTTCTCTCTCTCTCTCTCTCTCTCTCTCTCTCTCTCATATACATATATAACATATGTATCACCATATATATCACTATATGTATATGTCATTATATGTATACATATGTATATATATACATATATATATATATACATCATGTTTGATGATAGATAGATAGATAGATAGATAGACAGACAGAGATCTAATAGCTAGCTACAGAGAAGATAGTCTAAGAATATGTGAAATGAAGACTAGGAATTTGTGCTCTACTTTAAATAGTATTTTTCATGGTCATGTCAGGTTAACCCCCACCACAAATTAAACCCACAACCTAAGAAGTATAAAAGTAAAGCAAAGGTTGAAGAATGATATCAAAGGCACAAAATGTATTAACTGAAACCAAATCAGACAATATTCCAAATTTAGAAGATAGATGCAATATTGAGATAAATAAGGCATATAAATAACTACAACCAAAAATTACTTTCCATGAGATATCATCATCAAAATTACAGAAACGCATCTTAATGAACACTAAACCATCAAATAACCTATAAAACCAAGCCTATTAGGAGAGCAGCAGATTTCTCAGAACAAACATTAAAGGCAGGGAGAACTTAGAGAGAAGTTTCTCAAACCTTAAAAGCAAATAATTGTCAACCTATAATGTTATATCCTGAAAAAACTACCCTTCAAAATAAATGGAATAATTGAGACAATGCATGTCAAAGACAACCTAAAGAAATTCATGAACACTAATTCAGCATGGCAGAAAGTACCTAAAATATTCTTAGACTGAGACAAGGAGACCATCATCAACAAGAGCCCAAATGATAGAACACATCTAATTGGGACAGTGATTAAGCAAAAGGAAAACATAAAGGACTCAGCATTGGAAAAGTAATGCCACAGCAGGATTCAGTAAATACCTTATTAACCACCAGTGGTCTTTATTCTGTTTAGACTTTTTAAAAGTTCAAGCATATGTTGCCTGCAAGAGACTTAATTTATTAAAAAAGAAACACATAGACTAAAAATGAAAAGATGGAATATGATACTTTGTGGAACTGTAGTCAAAAATCAGGCAGGAGTAGGTAAGTTATTTCCAGGCATAGCAGACCTTAAGCCAAAACTGATCAGAAAAGATAAAGTCACTACATAGAAGTAGCAATACTACAAGAAGACATAACAATTTAAGTATATATGCATCAAAATATGTGTTTTCCATATTTCATAAAACAAAAACTATTGGACATAAAAGGATAAGGCAATAATATAATCATAGAAGGTCACTTGAATACCCCATTCTCACAAACAGACAGGTTAATCAAACAAAAATAGTAAAGCAGAAATACCAGAGTAGAATCACACCACTGAACAAAAGGGATTAAAAGGTATCTACAGAGTGTTTTATATAATAATAGAATGCATTTTTTCTCAGCAACACATGTAATGTACTGCAGAAAAACCTATCCAGCATGTTTAAGTACAAAGGAATTAATAAATTACCTACAGTAAGTTGCCCGTTAGATCATTACAGAATGAACTAGAAATCAGTAGCAAATGAAACCATAAAAGGTGCACAAACACTTGGAGATTAAATAACACACCTATTCTTTTGAAAGGTAAACAAGATTGATAAACATTAGCCAAACTTCCCAAGAGATGTACAGAACAGATCCATATGAATTCAACCAGAAATAAAAAGTTTATATCACAATGATACCACCAAAATCTAAAGTATTATAAGAACTATATCAAAGAAATTCTACTCCAATCATTTAGAGAACCTATAGATATTGATGAATTACTAGCTACATAGGGATTGAAGAAGAAATAAACATCCAGAAATGACTAATAACAGGCAATGCGATAGAGTTAAGAAAGAGGTAAGAAAGCCCAGCACCTGACCTAATGGATTCACCACAGAATCTTACAAGGACTTTAGGAATAACTTCTGTCAATATTCTGCAAACTCTATCTTGAACTAAAAGGGAAAAAAACAAAAACACTGCCAACTTATTACTTGAAGATAGGATTGGCTAGATAAGGACCCAGAAAACAGAGAAAATTATAGGCAAGTATTTTAATGAACATGAATGCAAATACTTTCAACAAATAGCATACACCAAATCATTAGAAAAATCATACATATCATGACCAATTTAGCTTCAGCCCAGGGATGCAAGGATGGTTCAATATGTATAAATCAAAAATGCAGTATGCCATATAAATAAAGCAAGCATAGCAAACATTGATCATCTCAATAGATGCTTTAAAAAGGCCTTTGATATAATCCAACATCCATTCAACTTTTAAAAACCCTGAAAAATATGTATAAAAAGATCTAACATAGTAATAAAAGCCATTGATGACTGACCAACTGCCAACATCATACTAAGTGGAGAAAAACTGAAAAAAGTTCCTCAAAAATCAGGAATAAGATGAGGATGTCCACTCTCACTACTCCTGTGTAATATATTTCTCAAAAGCTTAGTGAGCCCAATCAGATAGGATAAAAAGCATATGAAAACAAAAGGAAGAGGTCAAACTGTCTTCATTACAGATGACATAGATCTGGTAAGAAGCACAAATGCCAATTTTCATGTTTTCTTTGTATAGGAAACCTGAGAAAAAACTCCATCAGAAAGCCTTTGGATTTAGTAAACTCAGCAAAATCCAGGACACAAAATCTATACACAACAGCTAATAACATATGCCAACAATGAACCCATTGAGAAAATATATAGACCAGGTGTGGTGGTGCATGCCTTTAATCCCAGCACTTGGGAGGCTGAGGCAGGAGGATTGTTGTGAGTTTGAGACTAGCCCGAGCTACAAAAGTGAGCTTAAGGCCAGCCTGAACTGCATAGACCCTGTCTCAAAAAGACAAAAAAAAAAAAAA
>PVKA01004023.1:0-59694 GCA_004027165.1 Ctenomys sociabilis | reverse complement strand
AAATGGAAACACATTCCCTGATCCTGTTGAAGCAGGAGCAATATTGTCCAAATAGACATAGTACCAACAATAATATATAACTTTAATGAAATTTTGATCAAAATACCAAAAATACCTGCAGACAACTAGAAACAGTCTTAAAATTCATATGGAACCAAAATTGAGAGTGCACTAACATCTTTGTGTCCCTGTGGACATCGGATTTCTGACAAATATCCAAAAATACATGCAGAGGAAAGATAGCCTCTTTGACAATGTGGTAGGAAAGCTGCTAATACATATACAGAAGTGTCAGTTTAAACTATGATATGTCACCCTCTACTGCAATAACATAAAAATGAATCAAAGTCGTGGATATAAAAACAGAAACACTGTATCGGCTAAAGGATAAAATAGGCAAAACTCTTAAAGATACAGGTCTAGGCAAGGAATTTCTGAACAGAGCACCAAATGTGTAAGAAACAATAACAAGAATGAAAACATAAGATTATATACAATAAAAATGCTTCTATACTGCAGAGAAAACAGCCAGGACAGGGAGGAAATACATAAAACTGGGGGAAAATCTTGCCACCTGTTCTTCAGACAGAAATTTAACATCCAGAACATATAAAGAACTCAAACACTTTAACATTCAAAAATAAAAGATCGAGTCAGAAAATGGGCAATTGAAACGAGTAAACACTCCTCAAAAGAAGAAGCACAAATGCCAATACTAACATGAAAATATGTTTAGTGTCTTTGATCATTAGTGAAATGCAAACCAGAAAACAACACTGAGATTTCATCTCACTCCAGAAAAAATGGCTACCAACATTGTACTAAGGAGATACATACACATGTACCATATTTATGGCAGCATAATAGCCAAAATAGCCAGATAATGGAGTTGGCTTGTCATTCAACAGATGAATGGATAAAGAAAACGTGATATTTATGCACAATGAGAACTACTCAGCCATTCTGAAGAAACAGTGCAGTTTTAGGAAATTGAATGGATGTTGAGACTGTATAAGTACATGAAATATAAGTACATGAAATAAATCAGGCACAGAAGGCTAAATATATAATTTTTATTAGAAATCCAAAATACAAATAATGTCAATAAAAGAGACATGACAAGAAACAAGGATATAGACTTTTTGAAAATATGAAGGGGATTTGAGGAAGGGAGGGGAAAGGACAGAAAGGGGAAAAGTATATTAATTAAGGAGTGTGTGTGTGTGTGTGTGTGTATGCGTGCGTGCATGCGTGAGTGCGTGCGTGCGTGTGTGTGTGTGTGTGTGAGATTCATCTCTGGATCTTTGGGATAACAACATTTGAGTTTGGGACATTTGAATCTCCTTGAGTGAAGGATTATATCACAATCATGGCTTATTTACAAGATTCTCAATAGGGCAGCCCATGAGGGGAGCCTCATAGAATGAAACAGCGATGCAATGGAATCCCAAAACTCAGGGCTGGCATGCAGCTTTAACCTCACACTTTGAGGTCTGTCAACAGTAAAGAGCCAGGCATGTCAGGATAGCCACATCCCCTCCATTAGAAGCCATGTTCAGGCTTATAGCATGTGCATTAGAAATTGAGCTTTCAGAATACAGGAAACTTCAGTTCAAATCAACACTTTCAAAGCCCAAAGCAGTACATAAGGAGCACTGCCCTGAATCATATTGAAATCCCCTCGCAAAGAGATTGTATTTATTATACCCTGTTCATAGGACAGCAAAGCCACCCCTCTCCTTGCTTCTCAGTTGCCTCTCATGGAGGGTCATCTGATTCAGGAAAGAAAACATTTCCACTTTATAAATAGAAAGGGCACTACAAATATATTTTGCCTACAGAAAAATATTAATGAGGTAAATAAATCCAGTTTTGGGGAAAGTGTCAGCCAAAATATGTTCATCACTGTCAGCGTGAGTCAGTAAGGCAGTGTTCCCAAGTTAGGAACAGCTCCAGGCTGCAGCTAAATTAGGATTACAAAAGATGCCTTCGTACTCTGTATTTTCAAGCAATTTCTCCTATTCCATCTAAAAGACTGAACATGACTTGAAGGAAAGCCACCCTGAGTGTGCTGCATCTGAGTTACGATCACTCCCTCTTTGTCCCTTCACTGTCTCTGCCCCTGAGAGAAGAAAACTCTTCCCCCTCCACGTAAAGTGCAGCCGTGGCAGAGTTCTGAGGTCCAGGTGCCAATATTTCAATCTCAGATCCTCCGTCTGCCTCTGTGAAAGTTAGCAAAGCATTTTGCTTCTCAGATCCTTGGCAACATCATCTGCAAAATGGATACAGTAATAAAGACCAAGTAGGTTTTTTTAAGGGTCCAAAGAAACAATAAAATGTGAAGTCCCTCACTGTGCAAATGATACAGATCAACAAACATTATTGGTAGACACAAAGTATGAGTAGAAATGCTCCAGGGATTTTCTCTAAACCTGACTTCAATTGCTCTGTACATAGCTTACCATCTCACTAAATTATGCAGCTTTGGGTTGTAAGCATTTTTACATTCGTGCCCCGAAGAGCCGCACTGCCTGGAACAATGTAGATGCTCTTAGTGAAACAGATGACATTCTTTCATTCCTCACGGTGAAGCCTTCATAATAAAATGTCTCACAAATCTCTTGGAACATTTTCCTTTGGTATAGTGGAGACAATATTCTTTCAGTTATTGGGCACCTATCATGCCACATCAAAATTTACTAATATTTGACTTACGGAGATTATAATGAAAGCTAAGGCCAACACAACGCAGTCCTTCTGCCTTAGAACTACAAACCTTTGTCCATAATGAGGGTGGTAAGAGAGCATGGTGCTTCTGGTTGAAAATCCACCCACACTGCACTGGACGGGACACACCAGGCATGGAAGTGGCTGTCCCTGAGCTCTACTCTGGCATATCAGTGGATCACTAGTGCTAAAGCAACCTTGTGACCCACAGCAAATACTCAGCAAATTCCACCAGCTGTCTACAGACCCTGCAATCATGTTGATGAAATGAATGCTCTGAAACAGAACTATTAACCCTTACATTTAAAATTGATAGGGCTGGAGATGTAGGTCAGCAGTAGAATGCTGGCTTGGCATGCACAAGGGCCTGAGTTTTATTCCCAGTACCACACAGATATGCAAAAGAATTAAAACTGATAATATTTTAATCATTTTGGTACACAGTATTTCCTTCAATGATATATTCAGATACATTTTCAAATTTATATTTTTAAAAAGTCATTAAGAGCACATTTTCTTGCTCATGGGAACAAGCCCAGGATGCTAGAGGAATTGGCAGCTTTCTTTTCTTAGAGTAGAACAGGCGCATCCCCCGGTGACACAGGGAGTTTGGATCAGAAAACACGGCTGCTGCCAGTGCTATGTGGCTCTTTTCCCAAGAGGAGGGAAGTTGGTGTAAGTGAAATCCCGCACAGCTCAGGAAGTAGAACAGTCTTCCCCTGTACTATAAATATTTTTATCTTTGGGGAATATGATTTTGTTTTTAATTTAGAATGAATTAAGCAGCATAACACATGCTAGGCTGCCCTTGGAGAATAAAATTTGGTGACAATAGATTAATTACATTAGTTCTATTTTAAAATATCATAATCTTAGTTTATGCTATACTTATGTGAATAATTGTGACAGTTCCCACCAATTTATTCTAAAGTTTCAGTTAGGTCCTTGAATTTCTAAGTTATACTTATTTTAAATTCAAGTGGATAAAGAGGAATATCAGCAGGGTCAGCAGGGTTGTTTCTCTCTCTCTCTCTCTCTCTCTCTCTCTCTCTCTCTCTCTCTCTCTCTCTCTCTCTCCCACACACCCACACACCTTGGTCATATATGTTTCTTTCTTCAGAGTTCTCCAACATCTTTAAGGCTGACAGACAACCCATAGGTATATTGTCTTGGTAGGACAACTCTCAGTGCATGAAGCAACTATAGCAACATTATTCCTTTTCAATAAAATGAGAAAAATCATAAAAATATGTATAAATGCAAACACACAAGCACACATACACACACACGCACACACACACATCATCGTCATCATCATATCACCATCACTAATCAAAAAGTCAATGTCATCCAGTACCTGGAACCGAAGGACAGTGTCCATAGTGCACTAACACTGAGTCACAAGTCAGAGTTGAGCCAGACTGGCTGAAAGTTGCTGACAGAGGCTTCCAACATGGAATATCAGATTGTTCCCTGGGCCTAGCAAAGAGGCATGAAAAATGTGCTGTATTTAGAGACTTTTTCTGATGGATTGAACTTTTCAGTTATAGCATTCACTACTTTGGCCCTTAAAACTCTCTGCCATTACCCAACCCAGCAATAAAACATATATATATATATATATATATATATATATATATATATATATATATATATATATATATATTGATATATATATATTGATATTGATATATATTGATATTGATATATATCTTATAGTTAGGATATGTACATAGATATTTTCTTTTACTTCAATAAGAAAGATTTGTACCAACAGTATTTAGACAAGATATCATGTTTCCATCTTGTCATCTGAATCACTACTATAAAGAAGACAATATCAGTGTATTAATTATTGTAACTATCCTACTAACCTGTTTTGAAACTGTTTCATTGCTATTTCTTTCTCATTAAAATTAACAAAGACATAGGCAAGTAGGCTACTTTAGGAATGATCCAACATTTACTGGGTTAAAACAACAAACCTCATTCAGTCTTTGGGCTTCTGCAGGTCAGGACTCCCAGAGCACATGGGCTGGGCAATCAGAGTCTAGGGATACTGGTGAGAATGCAGTCAGATGCTGGTCAGGCTGGGACAGCACCACAGTTCTTCCATTGTCTGTGTGGTCCTTGAGAGTCTCCTTCTAGATGCAGGCTCATGGTCTCTCTCCAGTACTGTCCCCAGATAGTAGGCCTGATTGCATGTTGGCTCATAGCCCACAAGGTAAGCATCCCTATGTCCTCAGCAAAAGCTGTTCTTTTCTTTCTAACAGCCTAGAATCCCCAGGCACCACCTCCAGTGTTTTCTGCATACTAGAATCAAGTCAACAAGTTCAGCCCACATTAGGATAGGAGCATCTGGATGGAATCCATGTTTAAACTAGGTACACAAAGAGCTTCCAGATGTATTTTAAAAACAATCCCCACAGTTACATCTAATAATTATTTTCAAAACACTAAATGAGTCAACCTAAGAGCAGGCATAGATTTATTTCTTCAACAATTTTTAAGCTTAAAATATATGGACATATTTCTCCATTATGATTCTCCTGTAAAAGGTTTGCAAAATCATGAAAGCTATAAGCGAATACTAAATACATATATATCTTGATAAAGTATTCATACAGGTGTCAGGTACAAGCAAAAATTGTTATCAGAGCTCATGTACCACTGAAAATATTTCTTTAAGTGTTATCTCCTGGTAAGCCCAAAGGTCAGCAGTTAAATCAGTTAATACTCCAAAGTTTAAGTATGAGTAGAAATGATTTAGGTTAAAAATAAACATTGTCCTGTGTCCTCTTAGAAAGCCATTGCCCCAAAACACTGAGACTCTTTTCTGGAAAATTTGACTTTTAAATAATTCTCATTTGAAATCCATGGAAACTGAAGTAATTATTAATTCAAACTCAGTAAGTAATAATTAATTCTTTCCTTCTTCCTTTTGTCTCATGAAATAGTTCTGCGATCAACAGATATGTTGCCACCTGGGTTGACACTGAGACGTTTGTTCAGGATTCGACAGGTGTTAACACTGAGTATGAATGAGAGCCTCTTAATTAGCAGAACTCATTCTGTTGAGCACTAGTTAGGCTTTTATCAACTTTCAAATGTTGTTTTTTTTAAAAAAATCATGAAAATTTAGCCCAGCACTTGAATATATCCTCTAAAAGGTGCACACAGAAAAGAAATCACTAAACCCAAAAAAAGAAAAAAGATAAACTAATGTTCCTTTCTGTGGTTCTCTAAGAGAAACAGCAGTGGATTACCTGCAGGGAGGTCAAAACTTAGAATTCTAAATAGAGCAGCAAAAACAGACACGAAGCAGTGAAAATAAGGTCCAACTAAGAGTGAAATGTATTTCCAAAAGGCATAAGTATATGCAGAGAATGTTTTTAAGGTCAAAGGATTCACACTATAGGATCAAAATATCAAATAATATCACATTATTTCTACCATTCAATAAAATATGATCAACAAATTGAAAGAACAATCTTCCATTCTAAATTTGCTTTATATTTGCTATGCTAAAAGAACTTAACCAATATAGTTTATGAAACAAAAAAGAGGACAGGTGCCCTCATCCACCCACTTTCAGTTAGAAAATGAGTGTCCATTTTTGCGAAGGCCGAACCCCTTGTAATACCACATAATGAAAGACTTTGGTTTACAAATAAGTAAAAGATAAAAATCTCAGAGATAAATTTCCAAATATACAAAAAATGCATCATTCTTCTATTATGAAAAACAAAATTATTTTTAAATCCCAGCATTTCCTCCCAATAGGCTTCTTTTCCTATTCCCTACAGTTTAGAGGCAGACAGAACATAATTGCTTTTTTTGCTTAGAGCATTGGCATAAACAAAATCCTGTTCTTTGAATTTACATATAATAAATGTGTAGTAAATAGATCCTATTACGCTGGACACTTCACTATGTGGTCTGAGTTTCAATTGACAAGAGTATAAACTAAGTAGAAATTATAGTGCAGGGAATTACCATAAAATACAAAGAGCATCAGGGAAAAACTATTAAATATGAGGTTCCTAGTCCAGCCTGGGCACCAGCAAGCTTTGAGACTGGTATGGGGCTCACTGTCTCAAGCGCTCCATTTCCACATCTGTGCACCTAGCTAATCGTTTTAAATCCCTGCAGCTCTCCATCCTTAAGATTGTTGAGACAGAACCTTATGATTTTTGCAACAAGGCTCCAAAGCTGAAATTAGATGGAAGAAATGAAACAATCAAGAAGTACGTTATTACCTAAACTCCCTTTTCAGAATCTCTTCAGTGATCACACACCCAACCAGTGCATGGAGACTAGCCGATTGCTATTGTGAGGCCATACATCTAAAAGGTAACCAGTACTTCATCATCAAATATTTATAGAGATGTCACTAGATATAAACATGGTAGCAGATGCAAAGAAAATTCTTGTTCAAACATGGTTTCCCCCCGGAGTTGCTGATATCCACAGATGTGAAGTGAGTAAACCTGTGAACATACAAGCAGTGTTGGGTGGTTAAAGCTAGAACAAGTTCTCCTTCTACTGCATGGAAGGGAAAATGTCTAGCAATTTCACCTTACTGTAGCAATTGCAGGGATTTCCATGGCCTCAGCCTACCCAAAATCTTTGGTTTTCTCTAAAAGTTCCTCCTAAACAAACACAAATCTATGCCAGGAAAGGTGTACTTGCCATGCCAAAATGGTTGCTCAAGGCAAATTCTATCATCTCTACTTCTAACCAATAAATCATCCAATATACACCAACCCCAAATAAAAATTTTTGACTTACCCTCAGTCATGGTCACAGTTTAAAGAGAACAGTTATGAATGAATGTTTAGTAACTGATCAATTAATAATTAAGGGCTTCTATGAACCTATCTGAACTAGAAGACATTGAGAACAAACAAACAAATAAACAAACAAGCTCTGGAAGCCTCAGCCCCAAAACTAAAAGCTGTTGCTCTTGCAAACAGGAAGATTTATGAAACCAGGTCATGAATTTATAGTAACACAGTATACATAGCAACCTGGCTATAATTTTCCCCTTCTGTCACTAAGGTCACTCTACAGAAATGTCCTGCTTCCAAACAGAGAATTTCTAAAGTATAAACTTTCTAGTCAAATCATATTAAAGGAGAGGTAAATTCAGTAGCAACCCATGTGAACTGAGAAAGAATAGTTGTATTAATGTTTGAGTTTTACTGTGTGTGGTCCACCAGCTCATGGAGTCTTTATCCAAACAACTCTGGATTTTTGCTTCAATGCTCCTCTTCATTTTTCTTTACCCCTACCAGATACTTCATGGGACACAGGTAGAAGGGCTCCCTACTGTGTGAGAGAAGACTATGGCTGAGAAGGACAAATTATCAAGATCCAAACTGAGGATATCTGACTCCATCCTGCTTGCGACCATCACTGGCCGTTGAAGTCCATCCCACAAAAGAAGATGAGAGGGTCCTCATTAGATTTGTATTTCTATGTCATTTTGGACCCTAAAATAAGGCTACACCAGCACAAGGCTAACAGTGAGTGGTTGAATATAGATTGTCAAGGTGCTACATGGGCATTTTTAGCAAGACAGCAGTGAGGAAAACAGAAGCAACCCAAGAGGGGCTTCGGAAGTAGAATCAAAATGACATGCAAGTGAACCATATTTGTGGGTGTGAGGGGAAGGAAAACACCAGGGGGGATGAGTGTTTCAGTAACTTCCTTAATAGGCTCCAGAAAGACTGTTTGTTTATGCATGTCCCCTCTCAGTGGAAAGGGGCAACAACCACGGACACTGAAATGAAGGTACCACTTTCAACTCTCCCCACTTAATGCCTTGGAATGACTATTACCTCCTAAGTGCCCAATTTAAATCAAGTACAGAACTGAATCCTTCTGCTCAAAAGAAAACACTTTTTACAAAATCACAACAATAAGCCCTTTGTTTTCATCTGTTTCTACTGCATCTATTTCATAGTAGGATTTGAAACTGAAAGTTCAAAATATCCTGAGTAATGAGACTCTTGCGTTTCTGACCACATGGAAGCAAAAACTAATAAGACAGGCTGAGAGTCATCATGCTTAAAGACCAATGCTTCAAGAAATACAAATAAAAAGATTAAGTATTTGATGTTTTCAATCCCTTTTCAAATTGAGTCCATTGCTTCTATTTTCGACATCATATACTTGTGAGGTTTTCTCATTATTGTTGGCATTGAGTGTATGTGTTATAATCAACCCTCTTTGAGGGCTTTAAGTCTGTTTGTTTCTCATGATGCCTAGCCACAATTAAAACAGCTTGGAATCTGACAATTACACAAATATTTAGTATTAATGGTTTTAAGAAAGTGTGCATTATCACCAATGCTGCACGGAGAGTAATCTTTTTCCATTAACTTTTTACATTCACAGAGTATATACTTCCTTAAAGAATGTAAACCATGACCATGAACTCTAAATAATTTGAGGATGGACTTTTGATGGAATAGTTTTAGATGACAGCTAAATTCTCTAGGCATAAATTGCTTGTGTCTAACAAAATATAACAGATGTAAATTCTGGAAATGTCTTTAAGTAATATAATAGTATAAAAAACAAATGTCTGGATGTGAATAAATTGAATTTTTTCAACTAAAAATCTGAAGAGACCATGGCAAACATTTGTAGTAGTCTTTAACAACATATATACACACACAAACACACATACCCCACACTGAAACAAAACAAAGTCATTTAAACAAACTCAAGAAAGCAGTCAACGTGTAATGCCAGGATTTCAATGGAAATTTCTTCTGTTAGGTCTCTTCTGTAGGACATAAGGAGACTCTCTCAGCTTCTTGCTGCTCTGTGAGTCTGTGTACCTAGCATGGTCAAGGTAATACAGTAATGGTGACATGTGTCACCTCTAATGGAAGATGAAGACTTACATGAGATTTTTCCAGAAGTACTGCTCCCTGCTACCTCAACTGAGGAGCATGTATGTTCCTGCTATGGTCTGAATAATTTTTTTCTTTAGAGTAGCACTACTAGAAGGGGCTGTGGAGCCTTACTAGGCATGCCCTAGAAGGAGGTCTGTAGATCATAAGGCCTCAAAGAGCAGTACGAGATCCTAGCCTCTTTCTGTCCTGCTTTGCTTCCTGACTTATGTGGTAAGCAGTGTGCTCTACTAGTTACTGTTGCCATGATATACCACCCTCAACAGGGTTCCAGAGTATCCGGGTCATCCACACTTGGGCCAGAACCATGGCCCAAAGTAAACTTTTTCTCTCTGCAAATGAGTCACTTCAGGAATGTCATTGTGGGACAAAAGGCTGACTAACATAATTCCCAAGGACAAGGTGGTAAGCATTTCTTCCACTTAGGTATCTGACCAGATCACACAATGGAGCAGACCCCCATGCCAGCCGCTTGGGGCTTTTGGGTTGTTCTACCAACCCACAAATTTGGAGGGGGTTTTGTTATTACATGTTGAACCTGTCCTGACTGCTACTGATTATAAAAAAGAGGAAGAACGAGCCTGGGGAGATACCTCAGTAGAATAAGTGTTTGCCTGGTAAGTGCAGGATCCTGAGTTCAATCCCTGGCCCTGGAAAAAAAGAGGAAGAAGAAGACAAAGAAGAGAGAGAGAGAGCTCTTTATCCACCAGGAAGAAGGGATAAGAGAAGTCAAGAGTGGTGTAAACCCTAAAGTAAGTATTTGTAAAATGTAGTCATAGAAATTTATATTTTGTGGGTAGGTATGTCTATTAATGTTCAGCAACCATCATCTCACTTAATTCAGATGCAGAAAGCAGAGTTTAGAAGGATTTAGTAATTTTTGAGAAATATACAAGATCTAAACTCAGAGGGTCTTCTGTATGCTTTGAACCCTAGTTCAGGAGGGTATGGGCAGGAGAAATCACCATGACTTAGCAGAAGAGAAACTTGGGTCCAATTTTCAATAGCCTGGAACTCAGTACATGAAGTTTTTAAATAAAAACTATTAGTTTGAGAGTGAAAAAATATAAAGAAAACATAGGAAGCAAGGTGTGGTGGGGTATTTCTGTAATTTCAGCATTCTCGGAGGATGAAGCAAGAGGATCCAATTCCAGCTCAGCTTAGCCACTTAGTAATATTGCAAGATCTCATCTGAAAATAGAAATTTTATGAAATCCTGGGGCCCTTACTTTGTGCAAAACCACTGAGTTCAACTCCCAGAAACACACACACACACACACACACACACACACACACACACACACACACACAAACAATAGGCTATGTGTCTGAACCAATCTTAGTGTTATTACTCTTTATGAGTGAGATTATTAAGAAAAAATAATATGTTCCTTTTATTCAGGTGAACAGAATATCATGAGAGGTAAAAAGGTCCTAGAGAGAGATACTGTGGCATCTTTTTCTTTCAGATCTTATATTTTTAAGTGATGAAATACTTAAACTATTAGTATTCTAAAGTAATTTCAAATTCAAGAGTTAAAAAACATGTTTCACTGATACTTACCCATTGTCCCAATGACCTTCTCAGATCTTCAGTTGCACGTTTTCATCTTCTCATGAATTCAGTGTGTTCCAAGAGCATTTGGTCATTTTGAGGAGTAGTCTTCACCTCAGATTTCTCAACTATTGCCATTTAGACATAGATTATGCATATTTGACAAGAACACCGCACCAGTGCTGTTTGTCCATGTCTGCTTGCTTAATTGGTCCTTATGATTTGACCTTGAAACCTACTTCTCACAGAAAGAATATTTTGAGAATTCTTTAAAAACCATAAAAGTCACATGTGGCATAAAATAAATATCAGTTTCTTTTCCGTGTAAATGTTAACTTTAAAAGAATGAATTTGAAATTAACATCCTCTCATTTCAGAAGGGAAAATAACTTTTGTATTATGTGTGTTACACATAATCAACTACCAAAAAAAAATGCCTAAATGTGAGGTGGTTAGAAGAATCAAAAAACAGTTGAATAAGTGTAAAAAACTTACCCAATTATTTTGAAGAGCATTAAACAGCATATTTTATCTAAATTATGCACTTTTTTGCTGCATTTAAGCAAACATACAGTATGGGAAAACTGATTTCTCATCAGTATGGATTCAAATATCACCTTCATACTGATGTTCCAATTTTTGCAAATGAAATTCAGCTTGGGTGAGGCATATATACAGAAGGCTCCAGCTTCAATCCCCAGAACCACAAAAATATTGTAAAAATAACACTTTGTCTTAATTCTTACCTTCTAAATTGCTATAAGTTTATGAAGTAGAGTTTCTATTGGGAAACCTTAGAAAAAAAATCATTTTTCCTGTCTAGGTTATTGTATTTTATTTTGGTTTTCTAGATAGATAAAAATACAAGCAAGGAATTATGAAAATCTCTCATTACCAAGGGAACCAGAAAGAATTAGCAGGATATGTGTCTTAAGACACAGGAAGATGCATATGTGATAATTAATCTTCAACACTGCCTACCTAACTAGTGAAATATAAATCTCTTTCCTAAAAAAAAAAAAACCTTGAATGACATAAGAACAGTTTGTAGATTGGGATCCACGGACACTTTGCAGTTTGATGATCTCTAACAAAAAACTGTGACATCCTCAAAGCAAGAAAATTGTACATGGTGTGTAGAAGTTTCATAGCATTCGTTAAGCTTGAAAAAAATAGCTTAAGCTGAGTTAAAAAAGAACTTCAGTGGTGCACTGTAATCTCAGGAATCCTAATCCACCTCCCTCTTCACCATAGTTGGTCTATTTCTGCTCACCTTTGTATCTGGCAAGATCTTTATCTCTGTGTAACACTCTGCTGATCTGGGTCCCCAGCTGTAGTATCTGTCATATGCTCCTTACCATTGCCTCATCTTTGCCTGGACTCTAGGTTTTGACATCTGCTCCCCTTCTCCTTGCAACAGTTCCTTGCCCCCACTAAAACTACTATAAAATTGGAAAATCCTACCCAACTATGGGAAGATCCCTTTTCTTTGAACTAACAGCACTCATAATTAATAGTGTTTTGCCAAATGTATTATTGAGATCAATAGGCCTTATGAATTATATAAAGCATTGAAAAGTATTTTAGCAAAGTACTAGACAAACAGTTGAAATTTGTTCTTACAACTATAAACACATACCTACTGGAAAAATACAATTAATGCACCATTATTTGATTGGGTGATTTCAAAATAAGTCACAAGGAAGCTAAACCCAGCAAATATAAAATAAAAAAGTAACAATATTAATAGTAATTTTGAAATGAGCATGTTCCAAAGAAAATTGTACACACAAAAATACTTTGGTAGCTTCTACAATTGACTTGGTTGTACACCTACATGCATTTTAAAAAACAGAAATTATCATTGTTTATAATATAAAATTGGGATATTATAAGGCAAGCATTATTATGGTAAACAATAATGAAAATACTTTGTACTTTGAGAATTCCTTTACAGTGGTTAACTTTCGATTAAATTAAACATGCTAAACTAGAGAAATTGGAAATTCACATGTTCACCAGGAAAAAAAATCATGGGGTTTTTCATGGAAGATCAAGAATCATGTAATATAATTAATACATTTAATGAAGAGGAAGGGAAATATTCTAAGAACTTGCCTAGAATCACAATTATAACTGCAGGCTTCAGTCACACTAACACTTAACCAGTTCGATAACTGTTTTTGCTGGGGGCACAATAAAAAATCTTAATTTAGTTTTTTCACTATTTTCAGGGTCAGATATCCCCAGCAGGCACAAGAGCATTTGCCCAGTGACCTGCACTTTTTAGAAGCATGTGAAGGAGCAATGATAACTAGAATTCTACTGAGCTTTGATTCTGACCCTCCACACTCCCCCTGGCAGTGCATTTAAGTCCCAGCTATAAAAAAAACTGTACATTTACTGGTGGATTGACACCAGGAGAATACACTAGCCTGAAGAAAAAAGTTTAATCAATTCTGATGGAAGAAAGATGGAGTTAGAAAGCCATGTATAAAATGGTCAGCAGGACCAGAACAACTTACATTTGTATATATGTTTGGTTTGCAAAATGTTGTTACACAGATGGCCTTGTTTGGCATTCTCATCCCATCTGCGATTTAAGGAGTGAAGTATTTTTAGCCTTTTTTGGCAAGTAGCAGTTCTTTCTTTAATTAACCCTTAAACAGGGATTGTCCAACAGTGGGGGTTGCTGTGCTATGCAATAACTTTGTACAAGATGAGGTGGACCCCCAAAACAATCATGCCATTTGTACATCTGTCAACCACCGCTGATACAAGCATAAGGTTATGCTGTGTTATTCAGATGGCCCGTTCACAGTTCTGAGCTTGCATGTGCAGAAGTGTTGCTGTCTGATTTCTTGCTTCACACACTTCAGAAAATTTGCCACTGATTTATCCTCTTCTTTTTTTGATTCGCTGATTGGTTAAGTTCATCACGTGCAGAGCAACCTATTTGCAAGTTGAGACAATGGACCTCTCTCATAGATTACATCTAGATTTCTTTCCCCCACTCAGCCTCATGCACTCATGGGTGGAGTTTCATGAGTGGCTGGGTCAAGCATGTGTGAGACCAGATCATAAATATGTGATATTGAATTATAGGCACATGACTCTGGATTAGTCCAATGATTGGTTCAATATAGTCCTGGGAGTGGATTACGGACTCACTAAAGAGGAAAATCTCATCCTGAGTGTGCCTGGATGGATTAAGAAGTGTAAGAAGGAAGGTTCTTAGCTTCCTGCCTCCCATGTCATGGATTGTTTCTGCCATGCCACCCTCCTTTGGAACCATCCAACTATGGACTGAAACATCTATAAATTGTGTGCTAAAATAAACTTTTCCTCCTTGAAATTATGCATATTGGGTACTTTGGCATAACAACAAAAAAATTACTGAGACAACACACTACATGCCATCCTTACGTGTTTATTCTCTTTTCTTTGTGAAAGAGCCAAAGGAAGTGAGAACAAGAGCATCACAAAGGCCATTCATGTTTACCTTTCCAGAATCAGGCTTCCTTGTACTTAAACTAAGGAAAGGGGACAAAACTCATGCCAGGTCAAACATGAAGCATGCAGTCTGGTAAAAAAATATTTCTGTCAGGCATCTTTACAAAACTCACTTGTAAGGACAATAGAGAGTCTTCAGAAGTTCCATTGATTTACCCTACCAATGGGTTGTCCAACCTCACATCTGAATAAACACAGAGCTATTAGTACCGCATTATACATGGCATCTAAAACACTGATAGAAATAACCTCTGCTTATTAATGACTCAAAAATATGAACAGCTTGAGCAAACGTCCCTTTCTCCTTTCGTCTCGGCACCACTGGAATCCCTGGTGCTACCACCAAAAAAGCCATTCTGGGTAGGCAAAGGCTTTAGAGAAATTTGAGGTTCAGAAGTAAAGAAAGGAAAGATGCTGTGAAAGGAGAATGTGGCGCAGAGCTGACCAGGGACAGGCGCACAGGATGAGCTGAACTTCACCAGCCCAAAAATATCCATCCCCTACTGGGCCTGAAGTTTCAACTTCACTTTGGCATGCTGGCTGCAATCACATCACTGGGACATCTTTTGGGATAATAAGCAGAGTTTTATTTTTTTTAAATGCAACTAACCCTTGGAGAGTTCAGAGATGGTTGGGCCCTTCATGCATTTGTGTGAGTTGGTTCAATCCAAATGCTTTCCTCCTAACACCCAACTGAGACCAACAATCCTGAGTTTATTACAGTTCAGAAAAGCTAGAAAAGAAAGATGGGTATTTTTGGTGAAAAATAATTGTAAGAAGTAAAGCAAATTTATCTAATGAAGATGGAGAACTCTAGCAGTATGTAAATAGAAGCACTAGAAAAGAGAGAAGTTGACAAAAGCTTTTAATCTCCAAATGTGTCCTAGAGTATCTCTTATCCCCAGAAAAGCAGGCAGTGGGCGGGTGCAATATTAATTTATGCTTCTCAGGGACCAAATATCAGCACAAGTGTTAAAAGGACACTGATAGATCAAAATTGCATTCTTCCAGGTGCTTCATGCTTTTGAGTGTTTGGTAATATCTCATTTACAGATAAAAACTGAATCTCAGGAAGATCAAGAAACTTGCCCATGTCAAAGCCATACTCTATTAGGGCCACCATTTCTACCTGCAGTCATTTGCTCTCTTATTGCTCCGTGTTTCGACTGCCTACCCATTACTACTAGGACTCAAAGTGGAAGCAAAATATCCACACAACAGGATCATGTGACTGCAGTTTCTGAGGTATAATCCAGTGAGCCTACTGAAGGTGAACGACATTGTTTCTGTGAAAGAAAACACAGGCCATGGGGTTTAAATAGCTGGTTTAAGAATTAGCTGTTAGGATATCATTGTTCTTTTTTATTGTAAAGAAAATAAAAAGTTAAAAGATTTTAAAAATCATGCAGAATTTCAAAACAGGATGATAGTAAATCAACAAACAATATTGCTATATTGCATATTGTTGTCTTCAATGTAGTTGTTCAAATTACCAGACACAGGCATGCAAATCTGATTAAGAAACTGAGCATTAACTGTTCTTTTCAATATACCAATAGAAATTAATTTTTAGCCATTGTGTATGTGTGTGGGTGTGCGCGTGCGTGCGTGCGTGCATGTGTGTGTGTGCGCACGCGCTTTCTTTCTTGTCTCCTTTTCCTTCTCCCAGTTGTTCTTAACCTTTTGAGTAGTTTCTCTACCTTTTACAAAAAATGCTGTTGAGGCTGTGGGGAGAAAGGAAGCCTCCTTCCTACTCGTGGGAGTGTAGACAGGTACAACTGCAGTGGAAATCAGTGTGGATAATCTTCAAAAAACTAGGATTAGATAAAACCAGGTTTAGAAGCTCTGTTTGATGCAGTTATCGCCTTCTGAATATTTTTCCACAAGAACTGCAAGCATAGCAGCACAATTAGTCTTAGCTAAATCCTAGAAACAACCCAAATGCCCATCAGGTGAGGAATGGATAAAAAAGATGTGATCTTTCTAAACAATTAAGTATTACTCAGCTATAAAGAAAAATAAATTCAAGGTGTTTACAGATAAATAGATGCAACTAGAAACCATACTTAGAAATGAAACAAATCAGACCAACATATGTAAACCTCATGCTGTCTCCCTTGTGTAAAAAATTGAAAGAGTAAATAAGTCCCAAAAGCTATGAAATCATTGCTCATAAGCAGATTCTGGGTACCAATGAATGCACAATGAAAGACAACTAGGTGGAGCATAACTGATTCACTTTGGGGAGAAGAACCTGCACACAACTGTATTTAATTTCTTCTAGAATTCATACCCTCTTCTAATTGTCTAGTCTTTTCTTTTCCAAGAAGTTTTAGACTATGCAACACAGAACTAATTTTTGAACCAAAACTGAAGGGTTAAGCCTGGAAATTTAAGACCTTAAATAATCTCAGAATGAGAATATGATGTACAAGGTACATTGCATTGGAAATTGATTTTGAAAATAGTCACATAATTTTGAAAATAGTTGCGTTAGCCAGAGAATAACACTCTGGGATATTTTAGGAGCAACAGTTTAATGTTTGCCATGACCATTGTTTGGTCTAGCCTTGGCATCTCCAATCTGAAGGGGAAAAAATGAACCCCAGATAAGGGCGGATCTCTTGTCAATTCAGCTATCTAAAGCAGCAGTTAATACACCTTGCATGTTTCAGGGAATGTCTACAGTAGAATGAGTAATTCCAGGCATGACATAAATGCGGAAGAATGTGAATAATGCGACTTGCACCAGTGTCCTGCTACCCTACCAGAAACTTCTTGAAGAAATAGGCACTAAGGTGCAAACAAAAAGCTTCAAGAAACCTGGAAGCAAAAAATAAAAGGAAGCACTAGTTGTAATTAGGAGCCATCCTAAATAAATGATCAAGCTGCCAAATATCCATTGATAGTTGAAAGGATAAAGAAAATTATATATATAATTGAGCTTAAACAGGAAGGATATCCTGCCAAATGTAGCAACATGGATAATTCTGGAGAACATTACACTAAGTAAAATAAAGAGCAAATCCTGCATGATTCCATACATGATTATCTCAAATAGTCAAACCCACAGAGACAGAGTAGAACACTGGTTGCAGAGAGGTCAAAATGGAGAAATGAAGCCACACTAATTTTTCATAAAGCATCAGATGTGCAAGAACATTAAGTCCTAGGGATCTGCTGCACATTGTGCCTACAGTTAACACTGCACTTACCATACAATTAATATTTTCTTAAACTGGTATATTTTATGCTAAATGTCATTCCAATGATTAATAATAAAGATAGCTTGGCTATGAATCCAAGGTCTACTGCATTCTACCTGTGTGGGCTTAGACAAATTTTCTTCTCTTTCTTCATTTCAAGGTAGAGGCTGAAAATTGTACACACTCTCCAGGGCAATCCTAGGGCCTAAATTATTTAATACATGTAAAAGCATTTAGAAAAGTATTTGATGTAAATTGAGCACTCAATCAGTATTAGCTTTTGACTGAATATCTTAGCGTGTCTGAGACCTCAGTGATGTTCAGGGACTCTGGATCAAAATTTCTCCGAAGAACCACCATGCCAAAGGGCTGTATATAGCTCAGGGATACAGCACTTTCCTCACTTATACAAGACTCTGGATCCAATCCCATGTGTGTAAACACACACACACACACACACACACACACACACACACACACACACATAGACACACACAAAATAGAAAAATAAAAAGGAAGGAACAAAAAAAAAAGAATGTGAGGCAGCACAAAAGCCACACCCTCCATGCAGAGATAGTTAACCTTTGAGGGAGAAGAGCAATCAAAATGCATGACAGCATGGTGATCTTTATGCTCTTTAACACCAGTATGAACCAATGTAAGAGATAGGAGACTGAATCTTATTGCAAACATTTCCCTACTAATAATGGCATTTCCTGAACCAGTGCCTTATGTAATCAATTAGAGGAGATCCACCACTAACCAGTGGACATCTCTCTTGAATTTGAAAATATGAAACTAGTGCAAAAGCTGACTGTATACGAGAGATTTAGCATTTGTTTCCCAAAGGCACTGAATTGGTATCATTTTATCAACACCTCAGCTACTTAACTAGGATGACTGATGGGTGAATGTATTTTTTTAATTCATCCATGTGATACAAGTCATTCTGATCCTGAGATTTTCTATACCCTGAAAATTTCATGTGGAACTCTTGCTTTCTGCCTGAAACTTCCTCCCCCAGAAAACATTCTTTCGCACACTCAGGAATTTCACCTCCCATCACAATCTGTTGCCCTTAAGTCATTCTCCAGGCAGGGACTGTCATAACCTCTATGCGTAAAGCTCTCCCATCATCATCGCAGCCCAGAACATTCTAGTCACAGCTGCCTTCTGGGGATCTACATCAGGTTATGGTAATGTGACAGCTCATTCAATAGCCTGTAACTCCCCAGCTTCTGGCCATCAACTCCCATTCACAAATTCATATTTTATAGAGAAACTTTAAATGAAAGCTTAGATTAAGAAAGGATTGTAGTTTGGCCCAGGTACCTGCTGGGATATACGTGTTCCATGGAGGAATTTAAATTCTAAATAAAAATTACATGTATCCAACATTACTTAAAAGCTTTAAGTTCCTCAGAAAAGACAACCTGACAGAGTATAAGAGATGATAGCTTAGAAATCAAATGAGGCCTTCATGGATTTCAAGTTTCAAATATACTTTCAAGCCTCATGTTTACAGAACAGCTCTTTTGGTCTGGGAAGCAAGTGTCTCTACCAATATCATATTCAAGTAGCTAATGCTTTTGAAAATTTTGGAATATTTAGCTGTGCTGTGAGTATAGAAAGTTGAGTGGACATTTAGGTTGAGACAGTACACTTTGCTACTAATGGGTACAATCTCTGTGGAACTCATTGTTCTATGTGCAAAAGAAGATTTAAGGCACTAGACAGCCAATTCTTTTCCTGTGCTGAAAGGCTTTTCCACCTACAGGCAGAGGTCAAGGCCATCTGGTAAAACCCAAGAGTCAGAATCTATATTTGATTCTCCCAGGGAAAGTAGATACCACTGGTAGTTCTACATTTCTGTAGTGTCTTTGAAAATATATTCAAAGGGTACTATCTTCTTGATAGAAAATTGACATAAATTATTATCATCTGTATCATTTTATAAAGTAAGAAATTTTCAGTGCTGATAATATACTCAACAGTTATTTTTTTAATGAAAACATTCTCGGACAAGGTTCCTTGTGCCTAAGCCAAGAGAACTTGCCCTAAATCTATTCCACTCTATCTCTTTTAAAATAATCATGCATGAAATCACTATTTAGGAAATCATGTTTCACATTTAAAAAAAGAAAAAAACACCAAATAGGGGTGACATTACTGTGGCTAAACCACTACAACAGTAAAATAGAAAGTGTGAGCTCAGTTCTACAACCTGTGTGAGAGACTCATGTTTTTATCTCTCTCTACTTCATAACAAATAATCTTCTGCAGTGTAGACTTCTGTTACTCCAGAGTACATCGTTCTGTCATTTCAGCCTTGATTCTTTGTGCTGTGTAGTTAACCTGAGAGTGTCTACGAGGAGAGGGCCTAATCTGGTGCCCAGCAAATGGATCCTGATCAGCTATTTAACACAGAGCAAAAAATGGAAGCATCCACTAATTTCTATTTTACAAAGTTCATCATAAGCATTGAGGAAGAACTGAAGACTCCAACGGGCTATCAAGATAAATAACTTGTTTTCCTGGTGAATCTTTTATTCACATCTAAATTCATACTTCAGAAGTACGCATTTCTAACAACAAATTCACATTGCTTGTATGTACACCATATTTGCAGCCAAAAAGAATATATTTTTGAAGTCGTGTCCTATCTTTACACTATCCAAAGCTGAGTCCCAAAGCTATAGCCTTTGAGATTTGTAGTTGCTGCCATGTACTAAATATCAGGTATAGATCAAAAAAAAAATTCAAGAAAGCTTAATGATATGGTCAATGAAAACAGAGTTTTGAAGAAACTTTCCCAATCAGGACTGAAGCCAAAAAAATCTCAGCTATTTCAGAAGGGCTACATTTTACAGTCTGGTTATAGAATAATGTCTTCCAAGAAACTCAAAGCTATTGTACTGTCTAGAGAGTGATGCCAATGAACTGCTTCACCTTCTGTAAGTTCCTTAGTTTTCAATTTATAAAATCAAGTACTTAAACCAAATGTTGTTCCTAGCTCTATTGTTCTATACTTCTGAGTCTGAGAAGGAATGCTTTCTTATAGATGAAATGCAATCCTTGTTTGTTATTATGATACAGTACATTTCAAATATAACCCAAACAAAACCATGTCCCCCACAGCCCAAAAACAACATGGAGAGCAAGCTTGATTTACATGGGAATTAGATCCAGCCTCAAATTTCAGCATTGTGGTGCGTTCCCACCGGAGTGCTCTGGGTTATCCTCTACCCTGTTCCACTGTACAGTAAATCTGCAGAATGTGAGACCACTGCTTGCTCTGATAAATAAATGAATCAACATTCAACAAATGCACTAAATCACCAGCTTCTCTCTCCTCAGTCTCCCTTCCCTGCCAAATTCCTATGGAAACAAACAAACAATTCAAAAGAGAAAAGAAAGCGGAGCATATTTTCAGCAGAGGACATGATTTATTTGACCAAGACTGCCCTACATTTTATCAGCATGGCCTCCACCTGCCCTCCCACCTAGCAGAACTATTTTCAGCACACAGGCCAATGCTTATTTTTGTAGATGTATCAAGCCACGTGTATCAAGTTACATAGTTTTTGTTAAGGAAGTCATTCCTTCAGTGCATACAGCTGTTTTCTCAAGTGTACCTTCAGGAAAAAAGAGATAGGAAGGCTGAGCAGACAGAGCTAGGTCAGCACACTACTACTCACATTTCCAACCCATCAAAAATATCTCAAGGAGCAACAATGCTAGTAGCAGAATTGCGCACTCACCTGCCCTTTTTGTATGGAGAGCAATCAGCTCCTTTCTTTGCTGGCCATTGTAACTCCTGGATAATTATTTTTCTCATTCTAATTTAGTTTGCATTAAGCCCAGGGTGTTTGGTTTTTGAGACCTAACACTCAAGTCTGGCAGACACTGGCTTGTGGTTAGGAATGCAAAACTCCTGGGAAAACATCTGGCCTCGTTCTGAATAAATGCCTGAATTCACTACATTCTCCTCTAAATGTCCTTCCAAATGAAGTATAAGCTGTACACATTATTTTAAAATAAAAATAGACTGACAAATGACCTTTAAATGAACCAGGCACAGGAGAATGTTTGACACATAATCATACGTTAATCATTGAATTGATTCTTAATACCATCTTATTCCAAAGACCCACCAGCTAAGTCAGTCCAACTTGACAAACATGTTTGGAACGGGCTGCAGCTACTTTCTCATTAGTCTCACTGTTACACTTTAACTTTACTGAGTCACTGTGATACAAGAGGAGATCAAAAATGTGCAATGAATGTTTGAAATGTTTAAGTCATTACAGCGAATGACATATTGCCACAAATCCCCATCAGAACAGCCCCTCTCATACTTATCTCATCATTCTTGCCACTTCTCTGAATCAGTTCTGCAAGTCCCCTTTCATGGGTGTTTTTAAATACAGTGAGTGCTGCTGCTGACACCATCCAAAAGAAAGGCAGGCTCATCCAAATGTTACAGTGCACCCTTCTCCACCTGCCAAATCCAGCACCGCTCAACTTCTGAGTCTTCTCCAAAGTCAAAATAAGCATGAAAGGTGAGCACATGGGGTTTATTCAGGATATCCAGGTGGCCACAGTGACGCGACCCAAGAGCCTCACCAAAGAGGATACTCTAACTGCTCCCGGGAGAGAAAGGAGCTAGGGCATGTGTGCTCAGGGCACGAGGTAGTGTTCTGAGGGGAGTACAAAAGCAAGGTGTCTGTTACTGTAATGATTGTTTCCATTTAAATACTCATATTTAATTTACTGCCCATATATTTCATTTAAATAATCATGTATTCATATATATACCATATATATATATATATATATATATATATATATATATATATATATATATGATGTCATAGATCAGTCTCCAGAAGAGAACTTGAAAGAAGAAAAAAATTTAAAAATTAAAATACCACAGTAGAAAATTGAGTAGATATACCGGGGAAGAAATATAAGACATTGAAAACTAAAAGCAAAAAACCAAAAAAATATATTTAATTGGGTTAAATAGTTCAATTAAAGCAAATAAAAAATAGATAAAATAATCTCAAACAAGATCCAACATGTGCTGTTGCAAGAAATACATTTTATATTCAAAGATACAAATAAATTAATAATGAACTATTTTTTAAGAACATATATCATATAAACAACTACGACCGGGCTAGAATGACTATACTAATTCCAGAAAAGGTATATTTTGAAACAACGTATGAAAATGCTACTAATTAAATGATAAAACATCATAAAATGACATTTCAAAATATCATAAAATGATATTTTATGATAAAACATTCAACTCATCAGAAAGATAAAACTTTTAATTCACCAGAAAGATTTAACAGTTGGAAAGATGCATTGCCTAACAGCAGTGCACCAAATGTATAAAATAAAAAGTGAAGAATTGAAATACAATAGAAACAAATCAGCAACAACAATTGGATCTCAATAGCTCACTTTTAGAATGTATTGAACAACTAAACAGATCAAGAAGAAAACAGGAGCCAGGGAGAAGGCTCAGGAAAATAAATGCTTCCCTGGCAAGCGCAAGGGTCTGAGTTCAATCCCCGGTTCCACCAAAGAAAAAAGAACAACAACAAGAGCAAGAAGAAAACAGAAGCAAATGAAACACAATTTGGAAAGAAGGAAAGAAAAAAGTAGCATTCTTAACACATAAACTGGCCAGATCTGACCTACACCTAAAGAGGACTTATATGATCTAACAACAGACTATACACTCTTTTCTAGTGCACAAAGAGAAATTTTTGTCCAGAGTCCATATGTGAGGCCATAAATAATGCCCTAATAAATTTTAAAGAATATAATGGTAAAAAATATATTCCTTGATTATAGTGAAATGAAATCAGAACCCATCATAAAAAAAGAAATTAAGGAAACTCACAAATATGTGGAATTTATATACTTATAAATAAAAAAGGAAAAGTACAAAATACTATAGGATAAAGAAAAATGTCAAAAACGCAAAAACTTATGTGAAATAACTAAAGCAGTGATTAGAAGAAAATGTGCAGCTATCACTGCTTAAAAAAAAATCTCAAATCATTAACTTTCCATTGTAAGATCTAGGAAAGAAAGAAGAAACTAAACTTTAAGTAATAAATATTTGAGAAGAAATTAATGAAATATAGAATAAAAAATCAACATAGGAATGAATAAAACCAAAATATGGTTTGAAGAGATGAATAAAATTGGCAAACTTTAGATTAAAGATCGAAAAAAAAGAGAGTAAAACTACTAAAGTCAGAAGTAGGAGAGCACTTTATTACCATTGCACAAAAATAAGGACCCTAGAGAAATTTACAACCAGTTAACTCAGATGAATGAAAAATTTCTGGAAAGATATGCTGTTTAGTAACTCACTTGTGCTAAGGATGTATCTCAGTAGTGTAGGAGGTGTTTGACATACTCAAAGTCCTGGGATTACCTCAATACTAAGAGAAAAGTAGACAGAAAGGAAAGATGGAGGGAGAAAGGGAGGGAAAAGAAAGGATAAAAAAACAATGAAAGAGGGAAACAAGAATAAATGATTTGATTTTTTTGATTTGATTTGATTGTTGTAAAGGGTCTCACTATAAGCTTGAACTTGAAGTGATCCTCCTGTTTTCAGCTTCCCTAGTTCTGGGATTACAGGTATGTACCACCACACCTGGACTCCATTGCTGGCTCAGTACCCCAAGGGGTGGGCCCAGCACACTATGCAGTGCCAGGGATCAAACCCTGGCTCCTGTGCTTACCTAAGCAAGCACTTAGTCCACTGAGCTATCTTACTGGCCCTAGGAATAAATTATTTTAACACACAAACAAATTTGATTAGTAATTTAAAAAATCTATCCACAATAAAAGGCCCAGCCTGAGGTGTCTTCATGGGTTAATCCCACCAAACATTTAAAGGAGATTTGATACTAACTCTTAAAAGATGTTCTGCAAAATAAGGGTGATAATAATAACAACAAAAGAGGCAGAGGGGCCAAGGAGATAGCTCAGTAACCTAAAATGCCTGCTTAGGCAAATGTAAGCAGGTGCAGGGGACCTCAATCCCTGGCACCACGTGCCACAGCAGCCCTGCCCTCAGGGCAGACTGAGCTGGCCAAAAAAAAAAAAAAAAAAAGAGGCAAGCATACATCTTCACTTATTTTACAAAGTCATTATTACCATGATACCAATACCAGACAAAGCCATCATAAAGATGCACACCATAGATCAACATCTTTTATAAACGCAAATGCAAAAATGCTCAACAAAATACTAGCAAACCAAAACAGTACAGCTATACATAAAAGGCAGTACATACCACGACAAAGAGAGTTATCCCAGGACACAAAGTTAGTATAATATCTCAAAATTAATTAATGAAATACATCTTATCAAGATCATGTGATATGAGAAAAAACATTTGACAAAATTCATTCTTTGTGTGTGGTATAGGGGATCAAACTCTGGACCTCAGGCTTTCCAAGTGGGTGCTTAAGCCACTGAGCTATCTCCCTGGCCCCAAAAATCTATTCTTGAGAGAATAGTACTCAGGTGAAATTCTTCAAAATTATAAAAGACATCTACAAAAATCCTGTAATTAACACAATAATTAATGGTGAAATATTGACTTATCTCCCTTTATGACCAGGCACAAGACAAAAATATCAGCTCTTAACACCCCACCACTTCCATTTATCATTATTCTGGAGGTTCTTACCAGAGAAACCAGGCATGAAAGAAAAACGAGATGCACTGGGAAGGTGGAAAGAAAGGGGCAGCATTTCTTTTCATATGTAGGCAACTCTAACTAGTGCACTAAAAACTGTGAGAACTAATGAAAGTGTTCAGCAAGTTTGCAGGATGCAGGACCAGCACAGAAAACTCACTAGCATTTCTGTACACTGGCCTTGAACAATCTAAATGAAATTAAACATGATTTCATTTTGAATAGCATCAAAAAGAACAAAATACTCAGTAAATTTAACTAATGCAGTGCAAATCTTACACACTGAAGTCTACAAAATGTAGTTGCAAATTGTTTTACAAAATTTAACTAAATGAAATGCCACTCTCATTCATAGATCAAAACACCTAATGGTGTTAAAATGGAAATATTCTCCCAATTGACCTACAGCCCCTACCACAGAAGCTGACCCTTCTGTCAACATTGGCAAGCTAATTCTAAGTTATATGGCATTGAAATAGGCCCAGAAGAGCCAAAGCAATATCAAGAGTAAGGAATAAAATTAGAAGTGCTACATATTTTGATTTGAACTTTTCCTGAAGAGAATTCATAAATTAAGGCAAAGTGAATATAGTATAATGAATAGACTAAATGAATTAAATACAGTTCAAAGTTTAGAATGTGCCAGTAGTCAACTAATTTTGACAAGTGTATAAGACGCTTAATGGAAAAATCTATTCTTTCTAATAGGTGCTGTCGGAGTTACTCTTCTCTCACTGCTGGCACAAATACCCAACACCCAAAATGAAGGAAGGAAAGGCTTACTTAGCTCACAGTTACTGGAGGCTTCAGTCCATACTTGGCTGGCTCCAAGGCGGAATGGCACAGGGTAGAGAGCGACAGTTCATGGCAGTGGAAGGCAGCAAAACAGCTAGAGCAAGAGGAGTAGCAGCAACAATGGCAACAGAGAGCGAATTTATCTCTCTTTGCCTCTCTTACATTACATTCAGGCTCTCTGCCTCAGGCTGGGTGTAGCACTCACACTCATAATCCCAGATGTACTCAAACTCATAATCCCAGCCTTCGATCACCCATAATCCCAGTGGATCATGAGTAAATCACAAACGCTAGAAGTCTGCCCCATGACTGCATGAGACTTTGGGGGAACACCTTGAGATAAAACATAACAAGTATCCATAGAAAGACAAGGAGACATCTGAAAAGAATCATATCAGACCTTATCCTATGCCACAACCAAAACTTAATTCAAGGGGGTTAGAGAAAGATCTAAATATAAGAGGTAAGAGGCCAGGGATATAGCTGAGTGGCATAAATGCCTTCCTGGCAAGCATAAGGTCCTGAGTTCAATCCCTGGTCAAAAACAAACAAATAAATAAAAATAAAAATAAGAGGTAAAACTATAAAACTCTTAGAAGAAAACAGAGGTAAGTTTTCCTGACCTTGGATTTCTAGTAGATTTTTAGCCATGATACAGAAATCATGAGCAATAAAACATTAATTGAAAATTAAAAGTTTTGTGCTTCAAATGATACTATGAAGAAATGGAACACCATCCTCAAAATCAGACAAAATATTTGCAATTCATGTACCTGATAAGGCACTTACATCTAAAATATACAAAAAACTCATTCAGCTCAGTAATAAAAAAGACAGAGCTGGGAAAATTATTTGACATTTTTCCAGAAAGATACACAAATGGCAAATAATCACATGAATATTCAATATCTTTAGTTATCAGTGTCAATCAAAACCACATGATCACACTTCGTATCTATTAGGACAGCTCTCACCAGCACATCAAACAATAATGAATGGTGACAAGGGTATGGAAAATTGTAAACATCATACACTTCTGAGGAGGATTTAAAATGGTACAGCCACTTTGGGGAAAAGTTAGGCAGTTTCTTGTTCTAGTCTTCTAAGGCTGCTATAACAAAATCCCTTAGGCTGGTTGGCTTAACAAAAAAATGTCCTTCTCATAGTTCTGTAAGCTAAGTTAAACATTAAAGATCAAAGTGCTCGCAGGTTGTATTCCTCTTCAAGCCTCCTTTTCTGGCTTAAAGAGAAAAGAGAGCAGAGTGAGAGTGGAAGAAGAGAGATGAGAGAGGGGAGTGAGAAGACAAAGAGAGAGAATCATAGCATTCTGGTGTTACTTTCTCTTCTTACAATGATTCTAAATTCCATTCTGAAGGGTTTGCCTTCATAACCTCAGTTAAACTTAATTATCTCTCAAAGCCCCCATCTCCCGATACCATCATATTGAGAGTCAGGTCTTCAATGTACAAATTTTGAAGGGACATAATTCTGTCCTTCAGTTGTGAAGGCCACCATATGACCCAGCAAATTCACCCCTAGCTGGATGCCCATAAGAAACAAAAACACATCTCCAGACAGAAACTTACATGCAACTTTGTAAGCAGCATTATTCATAATAGTCAAAAGGGGAAAAATAGCCAGATGGCCACCAACTAGTAAGTAGGGAAACAAGAGGCAATATAGGCACACAGTGGTGTACTATTTGACTAGGAACAGTAAAGAAGTTCTCAATTGGATGAGTCTTAAAGGCATTCTGCATGAACTGCTGGTTGTGGTCGTGTGCACCTGTAATCCCAGCACTCTAGAAGCTGAGGAAGGAGGATTTCTGAGAGTTTAAAACTAGCCAGAACAGCATAGCAAAACCCTGCCTCAAAAAGACCAAAAGGGCTGGTGAGATACCTGAGTGGTATAAGTGCCTGCCTGGAAAGTTCAATCAAGGTTCTGAGTTCGATCCCCGGTACAAAAAAAAAAAAAACAAAAAAACCAATCTGTATGAAAGAACCTGGTCACAAAAGACCACTTATTTGATATGATTCCAATAACAACATTCCCAGAATGGAAAATCTAAGCCCTATGGCTTAAGGAATGAAGAGTATGTCTTCATACTCCACACCCATACTTAAAATGGGCATATTGTACAGTACCTCTATAATAGTTCAATAAACTGTAAGGATCTAGAACTCTAAAACTATCTTTACTGAATTCTCTGGTTAAAAAACTCAGTAGTATAGTAATAGAAACAATTTTTAAAATCTTTAAAATACACAAAAAGTAGTAAAACTGAATGAAACAAAATAACACATATCTATAAAAATATGAAGTGAATAAGAAGGCCCAATATTCTTGATGCAAAGGGATAGGGTAAGAGACAGAGGGGATAGAGATATGACTGGCTGAATGTAGTATAGGGCTAGAGCACATACTTAGCACATGTGAGGTGTGGGATAAAATCCCCAGCGCTTTGGCAAGAGGGAGAGAGGGAGGGGGAATGGGAGAGAGAGACAGAGTGAGAGAGAGGGGGGGGGGAGAAGAGGAGGAGGAAAGGACAAGAGAAGAGAAGAGAGGAGAAGAGAGGGGAGGGGAGGGGAGGGGAAGAAAGGGGAAGGGAGAGGGGAGGGGAGGGAAGGGAAGGGGAAGGGAGGGGAGAGGAGAGGAGAAGAGGGAGAGGAGGAGAAAAGAGAGGGGACTGGGAGAGGAGACAGGGGACAGGGAGAGGGGAGAGGGGAGAGGGAAGAGAGAGAGGCAGAGACAGAGAAAATGACAGAGAGAAACACAGAAAGGTGAAAAAGAACTTTAAGTTTAAAATATGATCCTGTTCTTTAAGAAGGTCATTTTCATGGCAATATAGACACACAGTGATGTGCTATTTGATACCATTTGAAGTGGTCTTGTCAAGCCTCACCCCAGCTCTGGAATTGCCCTCCTGCTGTCATCATTCATGTCCTTAGTACTTCGTTCTCTAACAGCCATTGTTACCACCTCCCAACTGGTCCTGGCACATATTTTCATTTCAGGCTATTAAATCAGTATCTTAAAATTCATGGTTCAACACCACTAAATTTGACTTTATAGAAAAAAGAAACATGTCTTACCATAAAAATCTAATCATTCTTCTGTTTATCTTCTTTTGTTGGCTAGAAACTCACCATTTTTTGAGTATTTTTTTCTTTTAGTCCTTTAGGATACTATGCCCATGTTTTTGCAGTTCACCATATGGTTAACTTTGATGTCTGGTTTCCTAAATTTAAAAAATGAACATGTTTATTAAATAACCATATATTTATATTAAGTTGTTACATAATCTTACAGTAAATATTTTGTTATGCTAAAATAAAACACTAAATCTTGCCCTACAGGAGAGAATAGATATAAAAATAAGAAAGCATCAGCTCGGAAGGTTGCATCGTTTGTCTTTTTTATAAGCAGAGAAAGCTCATTTTAGGTCAGCCGGCAGTCCTCCACGTGTAGCACATCACCTTACAAGCTGCACTTCTCCACCTTTAGACATTTACAAAGTAGTTGTCAATGGAAACCACTGTTGTACGTGTGCTGAGCCACTGAGAAAGTTGCCTTGAGTTTGTTTCTGGCTTTCCTGTCTCCTCTTATGAAATATACAATCCCTCACTCTGAAGCTGATGTTTGCTCTAGCGGCCTAATTCTAAAACTAATTGCTTTGCCTAGACTTGTAACAATGAAAGCAATAGGATATAATTTAAAATCTAATACCAAATAAAATTCAAGCCTCTACACTGTAAGAAAAAATACACCCAACACAGATGTTTCCAATAACAAGTACTTTAATGAAGGAGCTACAAAGAATGTTGTGGAAAATATCAAGGTAATTAGCTAGGGATGTTGAGATACCCTGATGTGGATCAGTGAGAAACTGTTAACACCAGTAGGGAAGAAAGGGCAGAGAGATGAAAACAAGCCACTAGAGCCCTGTGAGAGCATCACTGGGGAGGACAGGGTCACCCTGCAGGAGCTGTCATCACTAAGGGTTGCAGACCTTGCCCCAGATGAGGGAATGGGAGGAGAGAAACTGCACATATCTCTCTCTGCCTCTTTCCTCTACCCTTTGGTTCCCAGACAATGTCTCTATTGGCCAAGTCCAGGAGAATATTGCCAACACAGAAATCTAGGAAATAAAGTCAACATGGGTCAGCTATAATACCCATAAAGGACAGAGGCCAGGGCTGAGAATCCATCTGTGAAAACAAATGCAAAGCAACTCACCCTAGACACTGTGAAAAAAGAACTGAAGAATCTCTTGAAATGTCCTTACACCAAATTTTTAGCTCTTTTGCAGAAACACTCTAGCCTGCAAGAGGTGTTTCAACTGATGAGCGGAGTCTTCATTTCTCTCTACTATAGCCCATAGTTTTTCCTCTGATGAACACCCAGTATCCTCAATGTCCTTAGACTTTGTGTTGTAACTTTCCTGGGAAGAAATTCAAAAGCTGAGATAAACGGATTGACATTTCTTTCATGGGTTCTAGGTTGAATACTGAAGTGCCCCATCATCCTGAGAAGGTTTAGTTGCTGACAACCAGCTGAGACTGGGCATCTGTCTGGGGCCAGAAGCAAAGCAGCCCATGCTGTGACCTGGTTATGTCAGGGGACCACAATGTGTCCTTTTTCCTTAAGGCTATTGCCTATATATAAAATAACCATTTTTGGCATCCATACCTCAAAGTACAGGGCAGAGTGGCCATTACTGTAGAACTGTCACAGCACCTAAGGCTCTATTATTGGAGAGTGCAGATGTCATCACAGAATAGGTTCAGAGCTCCCCAGCACCCCCATCCTTGATTCAGCAAGCCTGTGAAATGCATCTCTCCTTGGTAGGTCACGCGCTATGTCAGTAGGGTCACAGCAGGAAAGCCACTTCCATGACTAAGGCAGGGCAATTTCAGAGGTAGAGCCGGTGTTGAAGTATACTTATGTGAGGTATTGAAGCTGCAAAAGTTTTGATGTTAGATGCTGTTACCGCCCTTAGGGTAGAAGGACAGAAGGGTAACAGTGGGTGCCAACGTGAGCAGCGTGCGCAGGCACTGTGGGCAGCAGCTACCGGGCCCTAGCGGTAGTGCTTCGAGGGACGCAGCTATTTTCAAATACAAAATGTAGAACTAGGACAGGAAAGGGGAACTCTGCTTTCTTTCACTTGCCTTTCTTCTCTGGCCAGTGCCTTCCATGGCTGCCACCTTGCTCTTGGCTGGTGACAGAGACCCTTGGGAGATGCAAAGGCAGACACGAAGGTGAAAAAGTGAGCTGTGAAATGGAAAATAATGATTTGCCCCCTTGATAAGTCACTCAATCTTCTTTGTGACTGGTAAAATATTGAGAGATGCCTGCTTTGATTCAAGGGGTCTCTATGACTGACATGCCACAAGGCCCTGCTATGGACACAACAAACACCCAGTCCAACCTGCAAACCATATTATAATTGCCAGCTTAGGGATAACTGTATGGTGCAAGCACCAAAACACCAGCAATGGAACCTATTTTAGTAAAGCTCCCTACATCAAAGTGTTTGTCTTTCCTATTTTCTTATTGGCCACTTGTCTCAAAATTCTTCCTAGTTACTCAGCCCTATCCCCTGAACTAAAGTAGAGCATATCATTTTGAAAGAATGGGATTCTTATTTATGGAAATTACTTCCAATAGAAATTGGGCACTGTGATTTGGCATGAAAGAATACTGGCCAGGGATCTTCTATGCCATTTTTTCCTCATATAGTTGGTTAATAAAAACTATGTACTTGGTTAATAAAAAACCTCTTACTGCTTTGGTATGCATAGAATTGTATGTCCCCTTTCTACTCTAGTTCACTGCATCTGTCACATCACAAATAATATGATCAATCACAGAACATTCCTGTGCTCAAATGCACTGTTATTCTAAATTTGGAATTTTAATTGCTTTTTACTTTACATTGCAAACAGTAAAATTGGATGTAGACCTAAAAATAAGCCATATGAGCAAATTGTAATTAGGACAAATCACATTGCAAATGAAAATTTCTCCAGGTTTCAATGGATCATAGCCTTTGTGAGTATAGGTTTGCTCCAGTTTAATATTTAGATACCATGGTTGTCAGGCCATTTCCTCTCTGTTAGATGTACATCTAATAAGATTAACTCTTCCTTTGATATTATTTAGAAGCAAGCTATTTACACAGTAGAAGTGATAATGACTCCAGAGACTTCAAGCTTCTTGATATTTTCATTAACGTTGTAATATCTAGGACTAAAAGTAAAATATATCTTACATTTTAAATATTTACTTAGATTGGTAATTTTATAATCTCATGTGCCTTCAGATAAGAAGAAAGCTTGAAGTAGTAACTTAAGCATCTCTTTAACTGCAACACAATAAACTTGTTAAATGACTTCCCCTTCGAGTTGAGTTTCCATTTGCCCTTCCACTCTTCACAAACCCTGTCAGCTAGTGCATATGAGGTGCCATCAGCACTTCCAACTATGATCACATACATGGTGGTGCATGCCAGTAATTCCTGCACTTTGGGAGACTGAAGCTAGAAGACCTCAATTTAGAGTCCAACCTGTACCCATTTAGGGACTTAGGAAGATGCTATCTCAGAATAAAAAAAACTAAAGAGGGCTGAGTGTACCTCAGAGTGAAGGCCCTGTGTTCATTCCCAAGTACTTGGTTAATAAAAATTTCATCAATGTAGGCCTTTGCTTTGTTCAAATCTACTCATAGCGCTTCATGTTACTCAGACCAAAATCACAGAGTATGAGACCTCATGAAATCTGCTCCTGTGTCATCTCTGACTTTGCCCACAGTTCCTTGCTCCTTACTCCTACCACTACAGCATAGCCACTTCCTAGCTAATCCTAGAACATTCCAGACATATTTCAGCCTCTCCCTCACTATACCACTGCTCCTTTAGAACCTGAGTCCTCCTTGGCTTGTTTGTTCAACTGCTCTGAATCCCTTCTTTAGCGTCATATTCTCAAGGTGAGAATCCTACCAATTAACTGCTAGTTTCAAAAACCTGATGGAGATTCTCAGGATCATTGCCTTAACCATCTTGTGTATATAAATGTATGGTTTCTCCACTGTCATGTGTCCTAGCTTTTCTCCTGGCCCTCTCTTTATTGTTTAATCCTAAATTCTCACTTTCCATTTAGTTGTGTTATACATTTCAATTTTAATTTCTTCTTTTGAGTTCTTATACTAGGGAGACTATATGATATTTACACATGTGGATCTGCCTTATTTCACTTATGAGTATATCAGGCCGGGGAGATGGCTCAGTGGAATAAGCGCTTCCCTGTCAAGTGCAAGGGCCTGAGTTCAATCCCCGGTTCCGCCAAAAACAAAAAACAATGAATTTTAAGTTGTTTCCATAGTGTAGTGGTTATCACGTTCGCCTAACACTTATGAGTATATCTTCAAGTGGCATCCACTTATATATGAAGCCTTCAAGTTCATCATTCTTTATAGCTGAGTCAAGATATCATGTCTGCATCTTGTACTAAGAATAACTTCTACAAAGGCACTATACAATTTATTAATTATTGTAACTATCCTACTAACCTGTTTTGAAACTGTCTCATTGCTATTTCTTTCTCAATAAAATTAATAATAATAAAAAAGAAAAATTGATCAGACAGTATATTGTAGGTTAAGAAAATAAAATTTCTAATTGCAAAAATATGTTATATTCTCAATAGGACCCACTCTGATCCTTGGAGTCATTAACTTTTGTTCTCTGGCAGCACTGCTAGTCCTCTATATCTATTTCATTTTCCATGGTAATTTATCACCTGCACAACTCTAATATTTACTTATTTATTATGTTTATTGCTTTCGTCCTCTGTGCCATAAACGTATAATAATAGAACTTTCCCAAGAGTAGGGATTGATGTGTTTTTTTAAATCACCACCTCCCAAAGTAGCTCACAGATTTTTTTTATGTGCAATAAATTGAAATGAAGTGGAAGATCTCCAAAGTCAGTTTCCATCTTCAAAAGGAAATTCTTCAGTGACCCACAAAACTCTAGAGGCCCTCATTAACACCCAGTACTAATTATCATAATCATTGGCTCATTGATCCATGAATACATGTGATACCACTGGTTATTTGTCGAAATATAGTGGCCTGAAAGATGTAACCAAATGGAATAAGCAAATAAATAAAATGCTTCCTAAGAAGTACAGACAATTTATAAAAAGGCTATAACTACTCTGATAAAGAAGCATGAACTTTGGTTTTGAAGACTTTAACATTAAAGAACAGACTAGTACACCAAAGAACAGCTAGAAAGTCAGAAACCTTCTTTAAATTTAAAAGTATGCTTGATAAAAGTTAAAAATCAATGGCATACAGCCAAATAGCTTAGCAGATTAAAACTCCTGTAAGCAGCTTCAGGGGCCAGGGGTTCAGTTGCCAGGCCTGCCCTGCCAGCCCTGCCAATGGGGCACACTGAGATGGCAGTTGAGACTGGGCATGGTGGCACATACCTATAATTCCACCTCTTGGGAGGCTATAAACAGGCAGATAACTATGAATCCAATCTAGTAGTGATACCTTGAATACATTGTAAACCCTACCCTAAAATACAAAAAAAAAAAAAAAGAGAGAGAGAAAAAAGTTGAATTTTATAGAAATACATGTCATTACCTAGATGAGAGATTCAGACTAACAAAATTTTGCAGCTGCAATTTTAAGTACCAAGAAATAATAATGTTTGAAAGCATAATAATATTGGGAGTGAACACATCTACAAGCATGTAGGTTCCTCCATGATATGAGAGAAAAGTCATTAGTCAAATAAGGACAGTTGTGTGAAACATGTACTGATATTAATACATTACATTGTGTGACTAATTTAAAATTCTCTCAAAACTATGTCTTTTCTCTTCTTGAACAAAAATTCTTAATCATCTTGGATTTTCTGTGAACTAGCATCACAACATAAAGCAACTGCAGAAGAACATTGAAAACTACAACTAGATCTTAAAACAAGCTTAAAATATAACTGCATCATATTCACATACTCAGATATAAGTCCTCTGATTAATAATTGCTAACAAACCTTGTACAGTAACCTAAAAGAAAATCTGTGTATTTAGGAAAGGGAACATGATTCATACCAAGCAGGATGCGGAAACGTATAACTGCACTTGAAAGAATGAACATTGAGTAGGTAGGGAGACAGACAGACAGACAGACAGACAGACAGATGCTCTCCAGTTCTTGAACATCCCCCAAATTGTCAGCATTTCTCAGATATATCATACTCCACTTATGTCCATCAACTTATCGCTTTAGTGAAATGTCTATTTATAAGAGCATTCAGAAAACATATCATTATACTACTTATATTTTATATCACAAATATTGATATACTGTTAGAAATCATTTTGCAGAAAATAATATAGAAAACAAGAACAAGTAAAATTCAAGAAATAATCGCTCAGAATTCACAAATATTAAATAATCAAATAAGACAACACGCAATCTTATTTTTTCTATTATTCTACTATTAGAAGTATCATATGAAAAAAAAATACATCTCATGGGTCACATTCAATCGCTTAACTTCTTAATACCCATATACATAATTCAAGGAACTAAATTTAACTTTTAAAAATTGCACACACGGTGTTTATACAAAATGGAAATGATTATGTGCGCCCTAGTGTCATAATTTTTTCAGGCATCCAGATGTAAAGGGATTGGGTAAAAGAATCCATTGTTTTACAGGTACAGTCCAGACATTGAGGTGAATGATATGTGGTGAAGCTAATAACATGTTTCTGAGAAAAAGGTAATGTGTAGAATGTCCTCACTCCTCTTGGGATCATTTTAGGTAGACAACCTAAACATCAATCCCAGCTTCATATCTCTCTATATTGTTAAGTGTTTCTTGGTGCTAGACACGTCTTTGAACCAATATTCAGGGAAGACCCTCGTGCTTCTCCACAGTTTTTTCTGATCACTGAATTCCCACAGAGTTTGGCCTTTGTTGTCTCTCCATTAGAAAGTAAGTCTAACATCAGTACCAGTGACAGTTGTCATTCCTATCAGATCCCTTTCACAGTCTTGCCACTTAGGGGACAGGTCACCAGGTGTACATTTCCTGTTCTATATTGTTTTAAAGATTTCTTAGCATGTAACAAATACTTTCATATCTCTTAGCTTCTCCAGTAGCACTAAATCTCTTGAGATTTCTTTGAAAGAAATAGTCTCAGATAAAAATCACCTCTTTCAGCGTCTTCACCAAAAGAAATGAAAAGAATTAGATGGTGAATATTGTAAAGTTTCCTGGGTAATATCACATGCCCTGCTGAAGTCCTATGAGCATTCAGCTTAGATCCACACAAGCCATCTGCTTTCCTCTGAGGTCAGCAGCTCAAAGCAGAGGAGTCTATAATTTATCTTGCAGCGACTGCTCTATTCAGTTGCATTAAATTTTAATAGAAGGTGAACAAATTACAAAGGTAATTGGAAAGATATCCTTCCTCCTTTTGTTACTCCCCCACAACATATTGAAAACACACTTTATATTTCAAACAAAAAATATTTCCTCAAAGCCCATTATATGAGATTTCCAGCTCTGTAACAGATACATACTTGATTTGGTCCATGTTTGCTTGGCCCTATTGTTTTGAGTCTGTAGGGAAACAGAACATCGTGGCAAGAGTACAGAGTTGAGCCACTCACCTAAGGATAACCAGGAAGGAGAGAGATAGGAAAAGAGAGGGACAAAAATGAGGACCCAGGTCCAAAATGCCCTTTAAGGACACACTTTCAGTGACCTGACTTCCTTCTATCAGGCCAGAACCAGCTAAGGCTCCGATACAGCCAACCAGGGTGGGCCTCTGGAAAGCATTCAGATCTGAAACACACACTCGTGCCCCAAATGCTCCTCCAAGATGTTTAGAAGTGCTACTGCTTCTTACAGAGGGTCAACTTGATCTTCAGGAACTAAATAGATTCAGATTGATGGAATTTTTTTTTTTTTTTTTTTTTTTGCAGAACCAGGGATTGAACTCAGACCCTTGTGCTTGCCAGGGAAACGTTTGTTCTACTGAGTCATCCCCCTGGTCCCCAACATTTTTTTTTTAATCTAAGGTATTTCTTTAATCCAGAAAGTACTTCACATACACAAGAAGAGTACACAAAGAGAACCTGCAGCATTGAGAAGGCACTGGTTTAGCAGACAACACGCGATCACTCCACTCTTCTTTCTGTGCTCTTAAGTCTCCCCAGAGACACACTACTCTCACAGAGACTTCACTTGTCTCTCACACTTCTCTCACTGAGGCTGAGCATCGATTGTGGGTCAGGTATTGTGCAAGTGGGAGATACACTGTGAGCAGAAGCAGCAGTTCTTCTTTCCACAGCAAGGCCTCTGGTGCCCAACACACAAGGCTACTTTGACAGAGCACTCTTACAAGGCAGTATAGACATGGCCATTATTACAAGACACTCAGTTTTCACAGAGAAGCCCATCAGAATGGGCTTAGTGGCTAGGAACAGTATCAAGACTGAAATATAAAACTTGAAGATTTTTTTTCTCTACAACTGCCTGATGATTTTATACAATTCTCACATATCCCAGAAACCAGGACTAAACAACCTTCCCATGAGGGCCATAAATTTAGTATCTCTGTACTAAAAAGAATGCCAAGTTTCCAAAAGTTACACATATTTCTAAGCTTTATCTACAATTCTGGTCATAATGTGAGGCCAGTTAGAAAAGAAAATTACTTATCCCTGATATTGTACTTGACTAATACTTCTAAGAGTATGAAGAGACAAAAATAAATTTTAAAGGAGACATATGTGAAGAAAAGCCATTTCTACATAGCTTCAAGCTGCTTTAAAGATGAACCTTGCTCTTGCTCCTAGGGCGCAAAGTCCTGGACCATCCTTCACCCTCCAGTGCATTGTGAGTGTCTTCCTCAGAGACTTCAGCACACATTCCTGGAGGAGCCGGACTTCCACCACTGTGTGCATGAAGGTGAGGCCCACATCTGTCCAGCTCACCACCCTGTGTCTTAGCACCTGGCACAGTGCCTAGCAAATACAGAGTGCAGTACTCATAATGATTTTCTGAATGAATGACGAGCATCAAATAATATGCATTTTTAATTTAGAAAATTTAGATTTGCGAGTAAATATTTTAAATATAGCTGATGCTCTGAATCAACCCTTCAGAGTTTATTTTTACTATTACAGTGGTAAAATATGAAAGCTAAAGGCAGCTAATGTTAAGGATATAGTTCTAAATCAAACCTCTAATGTTAGTTCCACCAGTAATTTCAAGCTGCTTCTCTTACTTCTGGGTTGAGTACTTAGAAGCATAAAATAGGAAAATTCAAGTGCTTGGCCCAGTATCATGTTATCTGGTATTTTTGTTTGCAGTGCTAATTTCATTAGTAAAAGAAAGGATGTGATATCTTACCTGCCTCCAGGAAACAAGACCTTTGCTGAAACACACCACTGACTACCGCCTGCATGTGTTTTGCTTTTGGATCTTTGGTCTCAAACTAAGCCTGAGTCTGTGCCCCAAATCAGACTCACTGCTTCTTACTGTCAGTTGGTTGAGAAAGGAAGACACATTAGTAGAATAAGTGCAGTGTTTTCTGGGTACCCACACCCCAAATTTCTGAACAACACAGCTGTAGAAACACACAAGCCACGAACAAAATCAACTTTCTTGAACAGCAAAACCCTGTGCTATATGTAGCATACTTTTCTTCAGAGTAGGCGCTTATAAAGAGTTGGTGGTAGGTGCAGATTTTCCACCAGGTAATTTCACAATTTGAAGTGTGAAAAATGCATACGATGTACTTGGTATTACTATAGCAAACCAATGTTACATCTAAATATCTGCCTTTTGATCAGATTAAGTGTATAATAAAACCATTCTTTGATCCATCATTCAAGATTTTTAATTTATATATTATGGCCTTATTAGAAAATTTCAACATTAGTACTGATTAAGTCAAGGCTAGCCCAATAGCTCAGTGAACTAAAGCATCTGCTTAGCAGAGCTCAGTGGCCAGGGGTTTGATTCCCAGTGTGCCATGCCAGCTCTGCCCCTGAGGTGTGCGAGACTAGGCATGGTTGGGCACATCTGTAATCCCAACCCTTGGGAGGCTGAAAAAGAGAATAATCACTATGAGTCCAGTCTATGTAGTGAGACCCTGTACACCCTGTATCCTCCAATGCAAAAAAGAAAAATAATAATGACAAAGTCTTTGTTTTCCTAAGCAGAGAAGCATTTTAAAGCTACCTAAATAATTAATTAACATGAGCAAAATAAAGAAAACAAGCAAAATAACAGTGTTTCCTAAAGGGCTTTTAACAAAACAGTAATGTAGAAGTGTGAGCATATTTTACTTGTATAACATCATCATGTTTAAATTATCAATAACTGCAAGGAGATCTTTTCTAACATGCAGCCTGATTTGGAAGCCAGATTTGATTTGCAGGACAAGAGCCTCACTTACTCGTCTCTGCAAGACATACTGTGGTCCAGTGATAAAATTGTTTTAGGATAAATATAAATAAGACTGATGGTAAAATGCAAGTAAATGAGCAAACTACTGAACAGCGTCGTTAAAGTTTTCATGCATTTCATTTGAGGGAAATTAAACCATTGAACTGGCAACCTTGGTAAATAAAAATTTCAAAAAGGACGTCATGGACCAGGATTTCCCTTTGTGTGAAACAGAAACACCACTAAGCTGTACTGGTTCGTAAATAAGGTTCAGAAAATGGCAGAGTTGTGTTTTGCCTTCTCCTTTTCCTCCTTTCAACTTCACATTCATTCAAGACCCTCCTGTTCTATCCTGCCTTCAACAAAATTCTCTTTCAGGAAAGTATTAGGTACCTGTCATGTACACATTGACAGGAATTAAATTCATTGTTCCTCTTCCCAGGTGTCTGGGTGAAGTTTTAACCTGGATAATCTCCTGCAGTAGGATTTTGGTGGTCTGGCTCCACAGGGATGCCTGCAGGGAAGCTGGTCATGACAACTAGCAAGCTCCATGCAGTTCAGGCCCCGATGCTTTGTTGGAAGTTGACAAGTGTCATGGACTTTTAGTTATGCATTTTTAAAAGACTGGTGAACAGCGTTGGCCTTGGTGCACAGACACCCTGATATGAAACATAAACAGTTCTCTACTCACCTGTCTGATCCCTACAGATGATGCTGGCTGATTTGATGCAACGCCCAGCCACTTTCACCAGATAAAAGCCAGTCAAAACTGTGTCCACCTGGCTCCATGGGACAGAAGGTTTCATGATAGTGTCCATGTCCCACACTTAGAGTATAACATCTGCTCATTTGCTCCTGCTGAATCCTCTGATAGAGAGAGGGCTCCACCTTCGCCAACTAACACCTAATTTGTATGTAGACCCGTGCAGGAGGACTGTGTCGTGACTTCTGTCTGCATACAGAGGATCTGACAGAGCTGAGAGATCAACACTTCAAATCTGGTGGAATCATGGAAACATTTGTGTTTAGTTGTATTCTCTGAGACTGTAGCTTCCTACAAATCTTGTGCATTTAAAGAGAAAAAGTGGCCTCTTCTACATCTTGAACTAGCATACTGTGAAAATTATGGAATGAATATCTTTAATCTCATTAAAGGAACTTCTGGTATAATAGGCAGGAATTACTTTGAAGCTTCTTAGGACACCCAAAAATTCAACAGCGGTGGCACAGGCCATGTTGAGGCCAAACTGAGAGGTTTTCTCTCCTAAAATGGGGAGCAGAGCTTTTCCCTCTCAGCAAACATAGGGGCTCATATTCTATGTGAATCTCTATGTCAGGATCTCAAAAATTATGAAGGAGTTCTCCAGATGTCAAAGTTTTCTCTTTATGAAATGCATTCATGTATGCTGGAGATATTGTTCAATGGTCAAGTGCATGCATACAATGCATGAGCCCTTGAGTTCAGTCCTAAACACCAACTAAATATGTAAGACATATTATGTAAGATACAAATTAATCCATACTCAGATATTATGGTAAGAGCTAATATCTGTTAGTGTATAAATGTTTTCATGTCCTCATCTTCTAGTAACTCCTATCGCCTCCTAAAAAGAGTAATTGAATTTTCAAATTACAGGGGACTTACATGTAAGTTTATATGAAATGCATAACATAGCACTTAATAAAAATTAACATTACACATCCAAATACTAATTTAGTGCCTAGTATGTCTAAGAACTGTGGTAGATACTAGGAATGGAGTATTACAGTTGAATTAATTCTGGATAGTGAGAAAATATATGAACCCCACCTTGCCATCAAAACCACTCTGGCCCAGGTAGCTTAATTCTAAGCTACTGTGACCTTCCTGCATCCTTCAACAATTGATCGTCCCTTTCCTATGACTGATAGAGCCCCTCCTGCCCTGTATAACATCACTAACAATTCTCAACTGGAGTCTTCAGAATTCTTTCTCCATCTTCTCTAATCCTGTCTTAGTCACTTTCTTATTGGACACCAACACCCAACATCCACAACTTAAAGGTGAACATCATTTGGGCTCACAGTTTTTAGAAGATTCAGTCCATAGTTGGCTGAATCCAAGGCAGAAAGGGCCTTGTGGGAGGACTGAGCACAGGGCAGATGCTCTGCCCAGGGCAGTCATGAACCAGAGCATGAACAGAGGAGACAGGAAGGGAGAGAAACCCTTCCAGGCCAAGCTCCAGAGGCAAGACCCTTCTGACCAGGAACCACCTTCCAACTGCAAGCCAGCTGGAGGGTCCCGCTGACCCGGTTAACTTCTCCACATGTGAGTATTTGGGGTTACATTTTAAATGTAAACTATAATAAATCCGTACTCTCTTCATGGCAATCATTTCTGGGTGCCTGCTTCAAATCTTCAAATACTTTCCACATCCTAATACCTATGGCTCTGGTTCAGACTTCTTCATTGATTGTATTCCGTACATATGCAATTTTGACATCTGGACTTTGTCTATAGAAGGTGTCACAAACTGAACACATCTAAAAACAGCCTCCCATTTTTCCCACGAAGGGTTTCTCCACCTTCATTGTGGTTACTCAAGATTCCATCCATCCATGTTCCAAGGCCAACCTTCTTGAAACCTTTCTGGATTCCAATCTGCCTTACACACTCTACACTCACTCTATTCAGAGTCCTATTGATTCTTCCCCCAAGCCATGCCCAGGTTCCAACTGCTTCTCACCAACACGCTTACAAGTCATTATCATCTCTTATTTAAGTAGCTAAGATGGCCCCATGTGATTCTTCTTTGCTTCCCCTTTAGTCAATTCTTAACATAGTAGACAAAATGGTCCTTCTACTAAAACATTCAAAGGGACTGGTCCAGCATACAGTTATGAGAATGAAGACCCCTATACAATTTCTCTCATCACCTCTCTCATTTCATTCCTCAGTGTTCCCCCTTGTTAACAAGTGTATCCTCACAAATATCTTTAAAATACCCCTAAAACATACCACCAGTGAGCAAGAACCTATGTCAGCACTGTTGAGCTTGCTAGGATGATCTTCCCAAATAGCTGCTGTCTTCACTCTCTCATCTCCATTAGATTTTACACAAATGCTATTATCTAATGAGCCTTTCCTCAACAGTATATGCAAAATTCCAGGCCCTCTCAGTGAATAGATTTTATTTCCTTCATTCTACATTAATTGTCTGCATAATTTTTATTAGCATCTGACCTCATATTTTTATGTTCATCTTACTAGTTATCTGTTTTTATTCATTAACACATAAGCACGTTTATTGCAGTGATTTTTGTTACTTTAATGATGTTATCTCAGTGCCTAAAGCAATATCTGATACATAGTAGATGGTCAATAAATGTATGCCAAATGAAAAGTACATTATTATGCAAATATTTTGTAATTGAAATAATTACTAGAGTTTAACGATGGGGGATTGATTCACTCAAGAAGGATGGGATAGACTTTGCAGAGACCATGAGAGTCAAGGATAAGTGACTGTCACAAACTAACAAAGTAAAGAAGACTAATGTGCAACTGACAGTGTCAGATGGTGGTGGCCACAAGGCCAGAATTCTGTGATGTAGGCCCCAACAGGGCTGCTGCTGCTGCAGAAATAGGCAGAACATAGGTGGTCTCTCTCAGAATGGGTGTGTCAGCACAAGCCCCCAGCTTCAAAGGGCACAGGAGCCATAGAGCATTTTTAATTTTGTCAAAGGCAGAGGGGGGAGCCAAGTAAAATATTTGAGCAGGAAACTGGAATGAATAGGTTGCCAACTTTGAAAATAGACTTTTTCTCCTATGTGGGGAATGAGTGGATGGGAGACAAGCCTACATAGAAAGGTCTCATTCCTCATGGAACATAGGTCTCCATGGATAGATGAAAAGTAACATATATATATATATGTTATATATATATATATTCATTCATTTGAAGCACTCGTTTTACCCCTATATTGAAAGTTTTCTGGGAACTTCACCAGGTCGGTGAAGGATCCCAAGATGGGTGGGTGCAAAGTTTCTCTGAAAGCCATTAACTGGGTAGCTTTTGGGACGATTACACCTGGAAACCAAAAAGCTATTGCTAACTCTCTGAAGGCCTGGAATGAGACCCTCAGCACCAGGTTGGCTGCTCTGTCGGAGAAACCACCAGTGATCAACTGGGCTTACTACAAGGCCAATGTGGCCAAGGCAGGCTTGGTGGGTACTTTGAAAAGAAGTTTAATACCCTGAAAAATTCCATGTCAGAGGATAAATATACTGCCCTGGTGGATGCTGAAGAAAAGGAAAATGTGAAAAGCTGTGCTAAGTTTGTGTCTCTCTCAAAAGCCCGGATTGTGGAATATAAGAAATGGCTGGAGAAAATGAATAATATGATTCTGTTTGCTCAGATGACTATGGAGGACTTGAATGAAGCCTTCCTAGAAACCAAATTAGACAGAAGAAGTATCCCTACTGGCCTCATCAGCCAACTGAGAATTCATAAAATTGTGTCTTGGGGAAAGCTCTGACCCTTACATCATACATTCTAGATGTTAACAATTTTTAAAAAGTATATAAAAAAATAAAGTTTTCTGAAGTTAAGATATGGATTGAAATCCTTATTTAGTTGGAATAAAATGTGCTCAATTGGAAAATTTCAAATAAATCTGTGCTAAAAAAACATGAAAATAGATAAAGAGTTAGTGTGACATCATTTTGGGGTGATTAGGCCATGCCTACTAGAGTGGTTGTGATTAAACTAAGACTTATATGAACAAAAAGAGATCTCTGTGAGAGTAAAAGAGGACGTGGAAGGAGAAACTATTAACAGTAGGCATTGGGATTGAGAAGAGGACTGAGTTTGATGCTCATGCCAGCTGTCAACTGCTCTGTGACAAGCTACCTCAAAACCTGATGACCCAGCCCAGGGGCCACCTGTTCGCCATGTTCTCGTGGGCCCACAGTTTGGGAGCAGGGCAACTGTAGCATCCCATCCCACAATAGCAGGGCTCACATTCCATGACAGCCAGGTCTGGGATTTGGCTGAAGATTGGCAGAAACAAAGAAGAATTGAGGCATTTGTATCAAACTGAAAGCAATGTGCACTTCATTCTTCTGCTGCAAGCAGAAAAGGGGGGCCCCCACTGTGTACTCTTTACAAAGCCCCCTCATACACCACATTTTATCTCACTGTAGAGTCACATGGGCAAGCCCAGCACCAAGGTGGAAAGAATGCAGAGAAGGGTGACTCCCTGGAACAATGACAACAGCATCCCACAGAGATTTTGGGGAAGCAGGTAAAGGTCAATGTGACTGAAGCATAAACCCACCAAGGACAGAGTGAAAGACAATAGGTACAAACAGGTAGGTAAGCAGAACACTGATCATAGAAGATCAAAAGAGTCCAATGTTTCTTTCTAAAAGCATGGAGCTTTACACAGGCAAATAATTTGATTTGGTTTACGTACTTCTAACTCAAACCATCTATGTGTATTTGTCTCAGTAACTCTTCTCTTGTTGCTGGGACAAGTACCTGACATTCAAATTGATGGAAAGAAAGGTTTATTTAGCTTGTAGTTACTGAAGGTTTCAGTGCATACTCAGCTTGTTCCAAGGCAGAGCAGCACCTGGCAGAGAGCAACCTTTCATGGTGGCAGCAAAGAGCAAAAGCCAAAGGAGGGGCAGTAGCTCAGGCAGCTAGTAAGCCTCTCTCCTCTCATTCCATTAGAATGCAAATTACCTGCCCCAGGGCAGGTGCAGCATCCACACCCACAGTAATCAATCATACACTCCAGAAGCCACCTGGCAACTGCATGAGGCTTTGGGGGGACACCTAGACACAAACCATAACAGTACTGTAATAGGAAAAGAAAGTAGGATGAAGAGGGGGTCATTTAAGAGATAGCTCTGCCAGTGGTCCAGAGAGGAGACAACCGTGCTCTGGCTGACGCTGGTGGCAGTGGGAGCAGAAGGCATTCAGAGGTGTCGCTTTAGAGTAGTTCTGGAGATGGATGCATCAAGTCTTCATTCCTGCCCAATTAGGGTCAGTCATTTCTTCACAGGGCACTTAGGGTCCAGACAGGCTCTTGCTCATATTCAGCACCCCTCGTATTGATTAAATGAAAAAATACATTAACAGGTCAAGCACTCTGTTGATTTCAGTTTTAATTTTAACACCTTCCTTGTCACAAGCAGGGGATGCTGACTGTTTCTGGCTTTTCATCCTGCTTGGGAGTGTTACTGCTCTGGACTGTGTTGCTCTCGCTAGATACAGATGATCAAAAATGGAGTGGTTGACAAGAACAAGCATCTACTTGCTGACGGTTAGGAATCAGAAGCAACCAGCTGGATGGCTCTGACTCAGGGTCCCTCAAGCAGCTCTGGACAAGATGGCACCAGGGTTGCGGCTATCCATCAGCTCCACTGAGGCTGAATTGTCCACCCAGAGGTGGCTCAGTCCTGGATCCAAGCTCATGCTCACTGCTGGCGGAGATCTCTGTACAGAGAGCTGCAGCATCCCCAGAACACAGCAGGTAGCAAAAAACACTTGCTTCTCTGTGTGGCTGACCTTGGCCCATGTGCTAGTCTTGGGAAGTAGCCATTATCCAGGAGATGAGTCAAAGGACTTGTAGGCAGGTTATAAAACTGCCAACAAAAGAACCATCTTTGAACCATTAAGAGGTGTCAAAAACTCTGCCTACTATTTCACACATTATGCTGCCCCATTTCAAACTCAAAGCTGCATCATAGGACTGAGTATCCCTAGGCCTTCAGCTTGAAGAGCTCAGGGGCTCAGAGAGATAGTGAAGAAAACAAGTAAAAAACTGGGTCTCAATCCATCTAGCCTGATTCCAGGATAGTTTCTTTTTTGCTCCTTCATCTCCCAGCCTGGCTCCAGATTATACACAGAGCCCCAAGAACATCTTGGCACTTCAGTAAATGGACCTCATAGGATGCATCACATTTTTCTTTTACTTTTTTTAAGTCTCCATCAAGTTTTACAAGAGCAAAGCCATGTCCATTTGCATATTACTTATGGCTGCTTTTTCATTAGTCCATGTTTGTGGTATATAATGATGGCATTCATTGTAGGGAATTGATATTTGTACATAATTCATCTCAACTTTTTTAATGTTCTTCAGAAGCACCGAGCACTCAGTTGTAAATGTAAAGTTATACTGATTTAAACTTGAATTTGTAATAATCATTGAGGTCAATACTGAGCTTTTAACCTACTAACCAGCAGGTGATAAAAATACAATCTCATTTTAAATGTGATGGCTTTCACAGCCATGGTTACTCAAAATTCAATATCATAAGATTTTCACCACAGCAAGCCTAGCAAGATTTATATGTCTAAAGCTCCTTGAATGAGAATCTATGTCTTTTTTGTTTGGTTGGTTTTTGGTTGTGTGTTTGTGTGTGTTGTGTGTGTGCACATGTGCACACACTAAGGCACATTTCAGGCACTAAATGTCTCAGACTTATTTTCTTGTTCATCCCCCCACAAAAGGTGTGCAGTTTTATCCTTGAACCCAAACTCAACAGAAATAAGAGACTAATGTGGCGATATCTTTCGGGGAGTGCCTCTGGCACTTGCACATATGCTAAGAAATGTGAATTACAGCTGCACACAGAAGCCACTCTGCTGAGCTTGAAATATGCTGAACTCAGATTGTGCCTGCCAGGAAATGTAAAGTTATTTTAGAGGACCCTGAACATCTGTTCTCAGCACAGCTGGCTGACACGCAGAGCATACAGAGGAATTGAGCCTCCACAGCTCTAGGAGTCATGTAGCCCAATCTCCACTTGGAGGAGGCCACTCACCTGCCAAATTAGCTCACATCTACACTTGGGCAAGAACTAGCCACCCTAAAGAGACAAGACCTACCCAATTGCCCTCGGGGATATTTTAAAGATTTCCTAGGGGAGGTTTCCTTATTTCCCCCACTTCTGTTTTTGTTTGTTTATCTTTTTCTTTTCCTTTTTTTTCTTATCATCTAGAGCACCTCTCCCCGGTACCTCTAGATGAACTATCTAATCATTTTGAGAAGAAATTTTACCTTGGAGGCCTAGAGAGATAGTCAGCAGTCTGAGCACCTGCCTAGCAAGTGCGAAGACCAGGGTTCAACCCCTGGTACCACATGCCATGCTAGCTCCAGAGACATGGACTTTCTCTGCCAACCACTGAAAGCAGGCATGGTAGCGCAGTACTGCAGAGGCTGAGACAGGAGATCACTATGAGTCAGGGCTGTATAATGAGATCCTGTACCAAATAAATAAATAAATGAACAAACAAACAAAATTTTTAAAATAAAATTTAATTTAAAAAAAAAAGAAAATTTAGGGGCCAGGGAGATATCTCAGTAAAATAAGCGCTTGCCTGGAAAGTGCAAGGGCCTCAATCCCCGGTTCCAGAAGAAAAAAAAAAGAAAGAAAGAAAATTTACACTGGAAACTACCCATTCAGTGTGTCATATGCACCTTCCATCCTTGTCAGAGTCCTGTTCAGAAGATGACATTGCTGCCCACCTTTTATGATAAATGGAACCCAGACACAGAGACCAAGAGCTATACCTACTGTCACAGAGCTGCTTACTGGAGGCAGAGCCATGGGAAGGTTTCTGCACTTGACAATTACCCAGCTCCCTTTCAAACAGAAATGAAGAGATTCAATCCAAGTGCTAACAAAATTTCAACCTTGATCTCTAATGTGCACATTGCTTTTGGTTTTTCAGCTCTGCATTTGAGGAAGTGTATAATCCTATTACCCCATTGCTTAGTACTCTATGGATTTGAGTAGAACCCAGCTCAAAACAAAACCTCCAAAAGGCAATTAGCCAGTGTGACACTGATGTACTCAGTCTAGCAGCTGCTTCATCTGCAGAGTACCTGAGACCTATGTCCTGGAATTACAGATAGTACTGCACATACACACATGTATAAGCTAGGGACAATGAGGTATCAACAGTGACTGGTAGTAAAGTTGACACATTATAATAATATATTGTGTTAAAAGTTGTATGAATATAATTTCTCTCTCAAAGTATCTTCCTATACACCCACCTTTTCACTAAAAGGGAGCACTATATGATTTCTCTTTGGCCTATCTGAATTTCCAGTCTCACTACTTTTGCATGCAAGGACAATATGAAGAAAAATGAGAGATGCCTGAACACAGGTTCGGGGGTATCTGATAGTCAGCCCAAAAGTCAAGACAGCTATCAGTGAGCTTGGGCAGGAAGTGTGTACGGCACAGATATGCCAGGCAGACAGGTGGCCAACATCCCAGGCAGGACAGAGCAGGACAGCCCCAGAGTTCATCACAGCACTCGGAGCACTGCAGACATCATAACCTGGGAATTGTTTCCTCCCAGAAATTTCCACTGAGCGTATTTGGAACATAATGACTACAGGTTTGTGAAACCATGAGAAGCAAAGTCATTGGCCAGGGTGTGGGGACTGCTATATGTATTCATGTTCTCATATTCTTCATTACATTACTACCTTATGTTAACTTTATATTGAAGCTAAAAATGCAATTTGAAATAATCAGCATTTTATGCAATGTATGTGAAACAAGATGCATTCTATGGTTTTGGAAGCAGATAGCCTGGGCCTGAAGCCTAAATTCTACCTAGTTTTTGTTTTTTTTTAATAATATATTTTGTACAAGGTGTCACTATGCAGCTCAGACCCATGGTGATCGTCCTGTTTTCAGCCTCCCCAGTGCTGGGATTCCAGACACACACCACCATGCAGGGACTCAGTGGTCAGCTCAGACAACCTGGGGGTGCAGCCAGTGCAGCGTGTGGTACAGAGGATTGAACCCCAGTCCCTGCCCTTGCCTAAGCAGGCGCTTGGTCCACTGAGCTATCTCACCAGTCCTTCTACCTAATTCTCATCTGCCTTGCCTCTGGTGTCTGGAATCGGTACAATGATGATGTCCTCTTCGCAAGTTTGAGGGTTAGGGCTTAGGAATAAATGCCTAGGAAGGCATTAAAACAGTGCTGACAGAGTAAGCTCTCAAGCTTCTCACTCAACTTGAGAATATATAATTCTTATCTCCATTTCAAAGATCTAAGAGACTGAAAAGGACAGGTGGTTGTGCACTGAGTCGCAATGAAGGTAACTGAAGCAGTGTGTGACTTCAGACCCACCTTCTTCTCACACCACCTTCAGAGAGGATAAAGGAATACAGCACCACTTCACAGCTTACTTCTGTCAGGCTCCCCATAACACATCCTTTCTCCTCCCCAGGGCCCAAAAATGCCATATTCTGAGGCTATGGGCAAACATGGTTTCCCCTGCAGGGAAAAGCTACTACGGACAAGGGCAGTTGCTGCCTTATTGTGTGCATTCTTCAGAATTGCTAACGTAAGCAATCATTTACTATTTCCCAAGAATATCAGCACCCCAGATTTAGATACAATATTCTAAATTATTAAATATTGCACAGCAGCTTCTTTAATTCTCCAGTGATGTCTTTTCAAAATTCTGCTGAGTGGCAGATTATCACCGGAGGCAGCGTAGGGTAAGAAGCAGAGAGAGGCAGCTCAGCCTAGGGGATTTTGACCTCTTGCTCTTGCCTGTGGCTGGATAGTGACTCTATCCGCAGGGTCTACCGGGTGACAGCCCAGGGGGGACAAGGGGCCATGTGCTGCCAGGCCTGGAACTAGCCCCAGCATCTGCCTAGAAACCCCAGAAGAGGTGACACTTCCTCCCCAGATGTCCCTCAGGCAACCCGTGACATGTATATTTCTTTCTAGTGGCTGGAGTCCTGAATGTCCTAAGGCTCTTGTTTCTGTCTGCCCATAAATAAGAACAGCTCTTTTAGATGGGAAAACTATTGCCCTAAACTTGTCTCCACATGGACATGGACCCAAAAACAAAGTCATGTTCCACGGGTACAGACTATAAAACAGATTCTTCTCTAGAAGGTTTTAGGATGTTAGTGGCAATGGAACCAAACTCAATTTCTGCAAGAACATCATTGAAAAAGACCCTGATCCAGGATCAGTGTTGTATAACTATAATCCTAGTTATTCAAGAGGCTGAGACAGGAGGATTGCAAATGAAAGACCAGCCTGGGCATCTTAAGGAGACCTGTATAAAAATTAAAACTAATTAATTAAAAATGTTAAGGACACTGTGTTAAGGTATAAAGAAGCAAATACTTTTCTAGAGAATAAAGCTTGACTTTTATTAATACTGAAGAAGAATAGAAAGCAAAACTCACTGTTCTTTTAGAGTAAGGATGATTGAGCTAGACTTCAGAGATTGCACTGTCTGTTGTCTGGGACTGAAGAACCATTAAGTGACACAGGTATAAATGGCCATAAGCTCAAGGCATAGATTTCAAAAACTATTATAAAACAACTGGATAATTATTCAATGCAGAAATGTTCTCATGTGCATGGTCTTAACACTGGACTCACTGCCAAGTGCTGCGAACCATGAAGACATAAATATCCTCAACAATCTAATAGCAAGCAATGAAATTGAGACAGTAACGAAAACCCTACTTGGTAAGAAAAGCATAGGATCAGATGTATTCACTGCTGAATTTTATAAGACTTTAAGGCTATTGTAACACTAATATTCCTCAAACTGGAAAATGAAACTGAAAAGCAAGGAGACATCCAAACCCATTTCTGGAAGGTAGCACCACTTTGATTCCAAAACCAAATACCCAAGTAATAGAAAACTATGGGCCAATTGCCTTAGTAAATATAAGTGAAAAAGTCTTCATGAAGATATTGGCAGAGTGCCAGCCAAATAGCTCAGCAAATTAAAGTGCCTGCTTAGGCAGATGTAGGGGCCAGGAGTTCAATCCCCAGGACTGCTGTACTGGCCCTACCCCCAGGGTGCGCTGAGACTGGGCATGGTGGCATGCACCTGTAATCCCAGCTCTTGAGACCCTGTAGATCTGTAGACCTTGTCCTAAATACCAAAAGAGAGAGAGAGAGAGAGAGAGAGAGAGAGAGAGAGAGAGAGAGAGAGAGAGAGAGAATATTGGCAAGAAATCATCAAAAGGCTCACACATAACCACGAAGACTTCATCCCAGGGTTGTACAAATGGACCAACATGTACAAACCAATACATGTAATATATGATATAAACAGAAGCAATGACCAAACTCACATAATCATGTCAAGAAATGCAGAAAAAGACTTTGAAAAAATTAAATACCCATTCATAATAATAAAAAAACTGAAGAAAAATAATTAAAGAAGGACCTTTACACGAATGGGATAAGAACAAAATATGGCAAACCAACAGCAAACAGTATATTAAGTAGAGAAAAATTAAAAGATCTCTCTCTAAAATCAAGAATAAGACAAAAATGCCCATTATCACCACTTCTGTTGAATATAGCACTCAAAACATTCACTGGGACATTCATAGAAGGGAAAGAAACAAAAGTCATGTAGGTAAAAAAGGAAGAAGTCAAATGAAAAAGTAACACCTTTTTCCACAAATGCTTATGTTTGGAAACAATTTGACTTACAAACTAGAGTGTTCAGCAAAATTTTACTTCCATTCACAAATATATTATGTTACAAACATGACTCTGACCATCTTTCCCACACAACACAAATGCATCTTCCTCAAAATCATAAAACACAATAAATTCATTAATAGAGGCATCAGTCATTATGTGCAGATGACATGATCCTCTACATAGAAAATGTAGAAATCCCATCAAAAAACTACTAGATTTAATAATAACATTCAGCAATGTAGCAGGATACGAAATTAGCTCTCAAAAATCAATGGAGTTTCTATACCCCATAATTAAGAAAACAAATTCATTCACAATAGCATTAAAAAACCTTATCTACATAGTAATCAACCTAACCATGGAGTGAAACCCTCCTGCAATGAAAACCACAGTACTCTGAAAAAGGAAAATCAGAAAATGTTAATACAGCATCTGTTCCTAAATAGACAGAATAAATGACGTCAAAATGGCCATACTTTGAAAATTTATGTATAGATCTAACAATATCAATCTTGGACAAGAACAAATCGGGGCGCATCACAAAATCTGACTCCTAATTATACTACAAAGGCAAAGGGCCAGCAAGATGGCTCAGTGGAATAAGCACTTCGTTGGCAAGCACAAGGGCCTGAGTTCAGTCCCTGGTTCTGCAAAATATAAAAATAAATAAAAGTCTTAATGGTAAAGGGAACAAGGATTAAAAGAGGGATTGCATTGGCAATAAAAGGAAACTGACATGTAGATTGATGGAACCAAAAAGAAAACACATATATAATCCTTGACACATTGAGCTATTCTATCTTTAACAAAGAGGGCAAACCTCAAAATGGAGGACAATTAGCCTCTTTAGCAAATGGTGCTAGAGAAACTGGCCATGCATATGCAGAATATTGAAGCTGAATCTGTATCTCTCATGATGTACTAATCTAAAACCAGAAAGAATCAAAGCTCTAAACATTAAAACACAAACACTTAACCTATGAGAAGACAAAAATAGGTCAGACTCTTAAAGACAAAGGCATAGGCAAGGACTTCAAGGACTTATTCAAGGCCAATAAACACCTGAAAAGAATGTTGAACATCTCCCACCACTTAGAGAAATGCAAATTAAAAAAAAATTACAGTTCCATCTTACAACAGAAAGAATAACAAGTACTGTATCAAGAAAGCAAATAATAGCAAATACTAGAGTCATTGTGATTTAAAATAAAATACTTTCACACTCTTGGTGGCAGGTAAGCTATATAATCATTATATGTCTCCAGCTGTACAAGAAATGAGAGCAAGATCCAACAAATGGGATTATATAAAATTAACAATTGATATATTACAAAAGAACACATTCACTGAGTGAAGAGACAACAGAACAAGAAAATTTTTGCCAGCTGTCCCTCAGATAGAGGACTAATATCTAAAATATACAAAGAATTAAAAAATATAATTCCCTCATAAATAAAAGATCCAGTAAAAACCTGGGCAAGAAAAATGAACAGATACTTCTTAAAATGGAGAAGTACAAATGACCAATAAACGCTTGAAAAAAATGTTCAATATCTCTTACCATTAGAGAAATGCAAACTGAGAAAAAAACACTAAGCCTTCATCTTACGACATAGAGAATGTCAATTACTGTATCAAGAAGCCAAATAATAGCAAATGTTAGCATTATTGTGATTTAAAATAAAACCCTTCCAATTAACTGCTAGATTCAAAAGTCTTATGAAGTTTCGGAACATCATTGCCTTGCCCATCTTGTACATATAAATGTATGGCTTGAAGGCTTTGAGTTTATCCTTCTTTATAGCTGAGTAATACTCCATTGCATAGAAATACCACATATTTTTCATCCATTCCTCAGGTGACAGGCATCTTGGTTGTTTCCAAGATTTGGCTATCAAAAATTGTGCTGCTATAAACATAGGTATACATATATCACTATGATATGATGTTTTCAGTTCTTCCGGGAATATTTGCAGTAGGGGAATAGCTGGTTTGAATGGGATTTGCAGTCCTAATTTTTAAGGAATCTCCACACTGATTTCCACAATTGTTGCACCAGTCAGCATTCCCACTAACAATGGAGAAGAGGATCCTTTTTCCCCACAGCCCTTCCAACACTTGTTGTTCATTGATTTCTTTATGATAGCCATTCTTTCTGGGGTGAGACGGTATCTCAGTGTTGTTTTAATTTACATTTCATGGATGACTAGTGATGTGGAGCATTTTTTCCAAATATTTATTCGCTTCTTTAATTTCATCTTTTGAGAAGTGTGTGTTCATCTCAGATGCCCATTTCTGGACTGGGTCTTTAAATTTTGGGGCCCTAATATATTTTAGTTCTTTATAAATTCTAGAGAGCAGACCTTTGTCTGAGTGTTTATTAGACAAGATTTTTCCAAATTTGTGGGCTGTCTTTTCACTTTGTTGGTAATTTCTTTTGATGTGCAAAAACTTCTCAATAAGAGGAGGTCCAAGTTGTTAATTCTTTCAAGTGTTTCTTGTGTGAATACATGTTTGTTCATGAACTCTTTGCCTACCCCTATGTCTTCAAGGGTTCCTCCTCCTTTTTTTTCTAGGAGATTTAGTGTTTCTGTGTTAATGTCTAGATCTTTAATCCATTTTGACTTTAGTTTAGTGCATGGTGATAGATCTGGGTCAAGTTTTAGTTCTTGGCACGTTTTTTCAGCACCATTTGTTAAAGAGGCTATCTCTCTTCCAATGAGTATATTTGGCCCCTTTGTCAAAGATAAGATGGCTTCAGCATCTTCTAATCTATTCCACTGATCCTCAAATCTATTTTGTTGCCAGTACCATGCTGATTTTATCACAGTAGCCTTGTAGTATAATTTCAAGTCAGGAATTGTAAGGCCTCCTGCCTTGTCTTTGTTGGCCAGGATTGCCTTTGCTATTCTAGGTCTTTTCTGGTTCCAAATAAATTTTAGGAATGATTTCTCTAGGTCTGTGAGGTATGTTTGTGGTAGTTTGATAGGGATTGCATTAAATCTATACAGCAATTTTGGGAGTATGGCCATCTTCACAAGGATTCTTACTCAGACTAAATATATATGCTGATACCTGTGAACTAAGCAACTGCACTGAAGATGACAATTTGTAGTAGTAGGTTCATGCTAGGAGTGCCTGTCATTCTGGTCTTCTGAATAGGTGCTGCTTGTCATGATATGCCAGTTGCTACTGAGCTGTCTCTCAGGTAAATGTTTGTTTAAAAAGGAGGGTGATGGTGAATGAAGGCAGGAGGGAGGGAAAGGAGTGATGTGGGATTGTTCTGATACAATGCTGGATATGGTTGCATTTCTAAACTTATATGTAAACATCCATAACTTTTTATTCCTATTTTTAAAATATATTTTAATTTTTTAAATTTTTATGTTATATTTTGTAGGAACTTAAAATTTAATAGATTAATACTTGATGAAAAATACCTCTTCTATGTTGAGCTTAAGATGCTTGATATTCATAGAGACAGTGAGGTTAAACTCAACATCCTAGGTTGTTTGGTAATAACAATAAGTTTCTCTTCTGGAAGGTTAATAACCAAAGGTTTTCAGACCAAATATCAGAGAAAAAGGAGGGCCACAAGGACAGCCAACATTTTGGCCCTAGCCTTTCAAGGTTAGTTAAGACTCAGGACATATGTGAACCTGTACTGTAACATCATGCAACTCAGTTGTGCCCCAAATTTTCTGATCAAGATGAGTATGGGGCCAAAGAGGAATGTGGTCAGTGATGTAGTGTGTGCCTAAGTAGAGTCACTTGGAGAGAAAACATTCTCTCTGGCTTTCACAGAAAGCAAATTGGTCAAGCAATGACCGTGATTCATCCACATGGCTGACACAGACAAGGGATCTACAAACTGTGGTATAGGGTCTCAGGATAAATCCTGAGGAGATTTGACTGACCTTATTCAGATACAAAAGCTATAATTCTTGTAACATAGGTCTGGTTTATTGGTCTTAACCATCCAGCAGAAAAGTTTTAAACCAAAGTAGAAGTAAAACCGTATTATTATGCTGAGCTATAAAAGACTCAAGTAAATAATTTCTGACACAGCCAGACATATAGAAACCCCAATACTATTATGGACTACTGGACTATTTGGGAATATTTTGCTGAATTCACACATATATAATATTTAATTGACAAAACTAAACAAAAAAGGGGGTACAAATCAATGACCATTTTACATCTGTATATTCAAAATAGTCAAGATAAATATACAGCTATATTCTCTTAATTCAATGAATATAGGCATCTGTTCTTAATAGTGTTTGTAAATAGAATATCATGTCTGCATCTTGTACAATTACCCACTAAGAAAACAATATGCAATGTACTAATTATTGAAACTGTCTTACTAATTTGATGCGAAACTTTCTCATTGCTATTTGTTTCTCAATAAAATTATGAAAAAAAAAACAAAATAGGATAAATATACAACTACTTTCTATTAGTTCTGTGAGAATAAAGATTTGTACTAATAGTGTTTAGACATGATATCATGGCTGCGTCTTGTACTCTGAATAACTACTATGAAGACAACCATATGCAATGTATTAGCTGTTGTAACTGTCCTACTAACCTCTTTTGGAACTGTCTCATTGCTAATTCTTTCTTATTAAAATTAATTAAAAAACTAAAAAAAAAAAACCTTTCACACTCTTGGTGGCAGATAAGCTATATAAACATTATGGAAATCAGCATGGAGATTCATCAAAGAAAACTAAAAACACAAATTTCTTTTGAACCAGCTATCCCCCTTTGAGATATCTTCACTGAAGAACTAAATACTTCGTATTGCAGACCAATGTCTATAGCAATGTTTGTAGCAGACCAATTCATAACAGCTAACTCTTGGAAGCTGCTCACATGTCTACCAACAGACAAATGGATAAAGAAAATGTGGTATATGTACAAAATGGAAAAATACTTGGTTATAAAGAAGGATAAATTGAAGACATCTGTAGGAAAATTGGCACACTTTGAAACATGGGGAGGGGAGAAGGAGTTGTAAATAAATTTAAGATGTTTCATGTATGTGTACCAACTAACCACAATGAATATAATCGCTATATGTCACAGACAAACTAAAAAATAGTAATAATAACAATGAAAGTCGAGAAAGGGTATCTATACAGTGATGGAGGGAGGTGAGTAAGGATGGGAAGAGGAATAAAAAGAATCAAGGTATGTTAAGTGCATGTACCTGTTCGCCAAGATGAATGTAAGCAACGTGTACTGCAAATACTGGCCTAAGAAAAGACAGGAAACGATGCTCAGCGGAGGCTCTCCAAAGTATCCTCTTTCAGCTTCATGATGTGACCCATGGTCATGATGTGTCACCCACGATGTGTTTCATCTGAAAGAATGGCAGCTACAAGCCTGAGGCAAGCATTTCCTAACTTCACACGCCTCTTTGCTCATTGTCATAAAAAAACAATATGATTACTAATCAATTAGCTAAGTGAAAAGGAACAAACATGCATTGGATTGACATTAGTTCACATTAATTACATATATTAATTTGCTATTGAAAAATTAATCCATACATTAATTAAGAAATATTTGAAATACATGTATATTTCATTTGATATTCTATCTTATATCTGGAGGCTGTATTAGATAGCTTAGACCCTGGACACTTGGGGGGAAACATGGTGGGAGTCTCTGGACAGGATCAGGATTTGTCAGATATTCATTATGCCAATGATTTTTTTTATTTGTAAGACACAGACTTTCCAGTTGAAAAAATGTAAAATCCAGTGAAAATGATCTTGATTTGGCATGAGAAAGATAAAATAGCCATAGACCCCACTGGGACAACAGAAAGAGATAAAAGACCAAAAATTATACAATGTATGGGACTTATAGGTCCCTGGAATCCATAAATTTGTGTAACAGAAGATGGACTCATCATATATTTTAATAGTAAAAAGAGAAATTATTATCATTTCTATAATTCCACTTTGATTCACTTAAACATAATTTGTTTTATTCTTAAAGAATCAAAATTATTTTACTAGCTCATCTCTAAACAGTATGTTCAGGAATTTATTTATATTTTTAAATAAATTCCTTTTTAGGAAATTATATTTATTTATTTTGCAAAAGAAGTCACATGTAAGCAGTCCTAGATTAAGACACAGGGTTCTATCACCAAAACTCAAAGGAAATAGTTGTCATTTGGATGTTAAAAGTTTCCATGATAGCCAGCCCCTGAGACCAGCCAGAGACAGCGTGGCCGACTCCGCCATCCTCCTCCATCCTGCCCACGCCTGACCAGCCAGACACCAGCGTGAGACAGTGGCTGACTCCAGTGGCCTCCTGGTTCCCGTGCCAAGCTCACCCAGCAAGAACGAATTTACAGGACTCACCAGGCTTCCCAGATCAGTGAGAGTGTGGTGAGTCTGAGAGAGAGCCTTTGGCTTGTTCCCACGTGCGCTACGCGGATCACTGTCCTCAACCCCTCCAAGCCAGTGACTGGCCTGAAACCTCAGGACCCACTCACCAACACCTCCCCGGATCCCCTGACCTAAAGCCCATTGATTGAGTGGGAATTTCCCCGACTCTGGGCATCAAAGGTCATTGAGTATAGAACCTCAGGCCCATCGTGCCTGAGATACATTTCCCAGGGATTAAGCTACCCGTCACCTCCCGTGGCCCAGTGACAGCTCCAGGCACACTGTGCCAGAGAAACATTTCCAGGTGATTACTGGTCCCACCCCACAGCCCCAGACCCAGTGCAGGTGGGCCTGGAGTGAGAACTCCAATCCTGCCACACTGGAGGGACATTTCTCAGCAATCCACGGTCCCACACTACAGACCGAAACCCAGCACAGCCTGGCCTGTGAGTGAGGACTCCAGGCCCACTGCACCAGAGGGACCTTTCCCAGCCTTCTTGGGTTACGGCCTGTAGACCCGGGCCCAGCACAAGCTGGCCAGCTCAGTACAGCCTACTCAGTGAATAAGATCATCCACTATCCTTTTGTGAGCCCAGAAAACCCACCAAAGCCCAGGCCCACCCACCTGGGGAACACCTTGTCTGACACAGGAGGGCTGACCCCGGGAACCAACATAGGGGAACCAAAGGAGCTGCAGCAAAAAAGGAACTGAACACAACAGCTAGACCCAGGATAGGCATACCTGGAAAATCTCAAACTTAATAGACTGGCACCCGAATCTCATAACAAGCTAAGGTTATAGCTGCACCAAAGCTCTACACCAAAGGTCAAAGATCA